>JARDUL010161894.1:0-10444 GCA_030265205.1 Dirona pellucida
GGACAACAATGTACCATGAGGTCCATACATTTTACCGATAAAAACTTTGCTGTTACCCCAGTGGTTACTCTTCAGTTTCAGGACAACTGGGAGTTGCCACCTGGGCAATGTATAAAGACAAAACATAATTAAAATTCTGTAAGACTGAAGGTAAAAATGTTTCTAGTCTTTAATTTGAACACCCGTCACATGTCAATGGGGTTCCACTGTACTCACCTTAGTTTCCTTTCCCATCATGTACTCATACAGGATGTTTTTCAAATACTGAAATGGACAATAAAAGTTGTGTTGATTTTTCCACCAATCAGTCAGTTAAGGAAGGTTTCTCATACTGATTCAATTCCTAGGGATTATGTTATAACTCCATCCTTAAAATTCTATTTGCACATTATCTTTCAAATTGCAATATGTACTATCCAAAACCTATTGCAAATGCAGACATTTTTAATAATAGGCTAATTCATATATATACGTGAAGTCTCCAATAAGTGAATGTGTTGTAAGATTTGCAGTGATGGGCATATTACGCCTTTTGCATCTTATTGAAATTTCTAGATGTATGTCCATGTCACTGCAAAGTTTGGAAATTAGTTTGTGTCTGTCTTACCCCTTGTATTTGTTGTTCTCTTTAATAACAGGTTGCTTCAAAGAACACATTTCACAAAGCACAAGAAAAATTTTGTGAGTGCAAATCATATACCAAAAACAAAGAACTCACCTCAAATTCTGTGGGTTCCCTAAAGACAGCCGAATCGTCGTGGTTGAGATAGGAGCCGTCCAAGCTGATGGGTGGGTCATCATCGTCTTTGCCACCTGGGTGTTTACCACTCTTCTCAACCTTGTCCAGCTATTGGATATCAACAACAACGACAACAACAATATTAGACTCCACAGATTTTTGTCACATTGCAAAACAATAAGAATCCAAATCTACGGCCAAATCAAATGACATCATGTAAAATGAAATAACAATCACTTTTTTGGCAGCTCCTTTTCGAAAAAAATATACAACTTAACTCAAAATTTGAATAAAGTTGTTGATTGATTTCCTGGGTCAATAAAAATGTTATAAACCCAAAAAACTATATATGCCTAATTAAAAAAAATTATATATATATATATATATATATATATGTATTAAGACAGAAGTAACCTTCTTTTGGAGATCCCTTTCCCGTATCTTGTGTTGCCCAAGCTCTCCACTCAGCTGATTTAGCTGGGCCTGTAGGAGGAAATGGGGAAAAAAAATTATAATGGTAACAGATTACACTAACAATCATTAGAGAAACCAATCATTACAGAAAAGATAATTAAATATGCATATAAAACCTGTACAACGTCTGACACCACTCACTGTATTTTGTCTGTAGAATTGAGTGACAGTGAAGACAAAGGGGGTGGTTGAATGTTATTTCTGGAAAGACCTGTATCTCATTCTTTTAACTAAACCTCTCAAAAGTTATGATCATGTGTGCTGGTCAACTCACTTTCCTCTAACAAATATATAAAAAAAGAAAAAAATTCTTAATCCAAAGAGTTTCGAGCTAAATATTGGCTAAGTGGTGGCTATGGCACCTGGTTTGGATCTTGGTGTTGGGTGTTGTTACTAGCAGTGTGAGATGTCCTGGGGCTGACCCCTACATTACTGCACTGAATTAATGGAAACTATATAACAAACAAATAATCTCTGATATGATTGCTTGCCTGTTTTCCCATTCTCTGCCCTCTTTCTTGAGGTAGTTAGTAGTTCACAAAACCTAAATTACCTGCAAATCCATATTGTGGAGCTCCAGGTTCTGAAAGTCGATGGCAAGATTTGGATCATTTGGATCAATGTAGCTGTGGCCGGGTTGTCTCGCAGCAAAAGGATTTGCCATTCCTGTTCTGGCTTGCATCTCACGTCTATGGAAACCAGAAATTGCCATAAGTTTTAAAAGTGCATAAACTGTTTTCCAATATATATGACTTACCGGGAAAATATTCATGGCTAAATGAATAAGCTTGTTTGAAATTTCATTCTTTGTTGAAATAATTTTGTTTATGATAATTCCAATATTATTCCAGCATTTCAATTTTTGTTCGTCAATGTCGATTTTCTCAATTCTTAAAGGGAATAATTGGGTTTGAATTTGTGAAAAAATTGGGATCAAATTATCGTACTCCTCAAAGTGATAAGTTCTTGTCTTTATTAAAACTAAATCCCCAAGACTCACTTGTGCTGGTCTTTCATCTGTTCTATCTGGTGTGTGAGATCAGCGACTTGTCTGCGTAATGAAGAGTCATCTCCCCTGGCACCTGGCTGGGCGGATTGTAGCGAGGACTGGGATTGGCACATCATTTCCTGTACACGAAAAAAAGGGGGTTGGGAATCAGGCCATTATAAATGACATCAATATGTGTGTGGATTATCTTTGTTCTCTATTCACGAACATTCATTAAAATTGCATTTAAGTTTGGCTCAAAGCAATTTTGGCTGTTTTCTGGTTTGTATCAATCTGAAAAAAACTAAAGCAGTAAACACAGAAACAGTATAATTTGTTTGATTGTGTTTTCGTTAAAACATTCACATCTCCATCTGATTATTTCTTTGGCAGGATGTTGGGTAAGGGCTCAAATCCTGAGGGAAATTTTTTGTTAGAATCTTTTTTTTTTTTTAAATCATAATATATTCATCCTATATTTGTTGTAATTTCCTTCAGTTGGAATGTCCCCATTTCATTATATCATACATATATCTGTCTTCGTTTATTTGTATATATTCTGCCAATCTAAATTCTTATTCTGATCAATAATAAATTACTGCAATGTTACCTCAACGATCACTGGCTGGGGGATACTCTCAAGGCTCATCACATCCTGTTAAGTAGAGGGACAAATTTCAATGCAGCATTCAATTTAAATACTCAAAATATCTGAATCAGTTACATCTCTACTATATCATTGTGGCAAGCCAAAACTGCTTGGCCAAATTCAGTTAGCAAAACATGATCTAACATTAAGAGTAATAAGTATGTCTGTCTGTTCTCAACTACAGTCTCCATTTCTCAACTTTAAAACATAATTTATGGCATTTATATAGCGCTTATCCACGATCATCACCATGCTCTAAGCTCTTTACAGTAGCACATTTACCCCGGGTAAGCAACGGAACACTCAACACTTAATACGCTGCCTGTTTGGCGCGAATACAATTTTTGGACAAGGACAAATGCTGCTTATAACCGAGGGGACCTCCGAATTTAACGTCCGTCTCCGATAGGACGAGGTAAGCAGGGCAAAGTGTCATTATGAATATATTTTTTTGCGTTGACGGGTTTAGAACCCAGACGGTCACCCGTCTATTCACTGACCACGATAGACGTGGCTTGTCAACACCAACAGTCGAGTCGTACTCTCTGCTCAACCACCGACGCCCCCCAAAAAAATCATCTGGTGACTACATTACAGACATCCCACAATAGTGCATAAAGAAAATTTGGGTCCAGTTAGTCACTCAAAAAAATCCCCACAAAAAATTAAGCCTAACACAAAATCATTAAACGGCAGCAAAGGCGCCATCATCCGTTTTTCTAATTGCTTTTACATAAAACCAATAATTCTTCAACAATTTTGTATAGATCTTTATTAATTTTGGCATGGAGGTCAACATGTATAACTTAATAAGAGTCCCAAGCCTAAATTATACTTTCTTACCTGCCGTTCTTGTATCCATTCCCCACTTAACGCTGACGCTGTGTCCCTGTGCGTGCTTGCCTTCATCCCTGACTTTATCTGCATGTCCAAGGACAATAACTCTTGCTGATGTTCCTGCCTTGCTGTCATCAACGTTGCCTGGAGTAGTTCTATCTTTTCGCCCATCGTTTTCTCCAAAAGCTTATTTAAAAAAAATAAAAGATGCATGGGTTGGAGAGCGCTTAAATCAGTTAACATTGTTCTATCTAGTTTTTATAAGATATGTATGGAAAAAACAGTAGCAGGACCAGTAAATATGTTTCTGAAAAACGTGTTATCCTGGTAATGATCATATATACACTCTGTGTTGATTTCTTGTTATGTCAGACATTAGAACCCACTCTGGATTGGTGACACAAACTTCCACTATATATTTTTTGATTTTTAGTAAAGATAAACTAAAACAAACTTACCTCTAATTTCCCCCTGTATTCTAAATGCAAATCATCAATTTTGTCATCTCTTTCTTTGATTTCCTTGTGAACTTCCTCAATGTCACTCTGATGTTCCCTCAACATCCCTTGTTCTCCTCTCTCTCCTTTGTCTGTAAAAAAATGTTAGTTCAATCAAATATTTTAAAGAAAATTTGATAATTAAAATGCTTTTAAAATGCAATGTCAGGAATATATAATTTTCATATTCATTCAAGGACTTGAACTTTGCAAGTTGGTGAAAACTTAATTTGAAAATTCTGAGAAGAAAAAATGGGCAAATGTATCTTTTAAGAGTAGAATTATTTTCTTTAAAAATTATGACCAAGGCTAAAATAAATTTTAAAAAATCAGGCAGATCATTTCCGTATTTGGTTGCTTACCCATCGCTGCTGTCAAGGTCTCCTCAAATTCCCTTTCTTTTTCCGCAAATTGAATATTCATTTCTCTCACAAACTTTTTGACTTTGCTTGCATGATCACTTTCCTGCTCGTCAAAGAGGGCTTTACTTTTTTGGTCAGCTTCCCGTATTCTGGCAGAAACATCGTTCTCCATGTCTGTTAACTTGTCATCACAATCAGACTTCACAGACTTGACATAACTTTCATTCTTTTTGATGGTCGATTTCATTTCTTCAATTTGATTTTTGTACTGAACTTTGGACATTTCTGATTGTTTCTCAAAATCTGATAATTTGTTTGACAGGGATTCATTTTCACTGATCATGTTCGTTAGCTTTTCTTTCAAGGATAATTCTGAGTCTTGGAGTTGTTTTTCATTTTCTTCTTTTTCCTTCACCATGGATTCTTTTCTTTTCACTTCCTCTGCATGACGCGTTTCTACGTCATTCAACTCTTTCACATGGTCAGAGCTTAATTTCTCTTTGTCTCCTGTCAAATCTTTAACCTGAGAGTTCAAACCTGAGATTGTCTCTTCCAAATTTGTTACCTTATCCTTTAACTGAGCCTCCAATGCATCTTTATCCCCTTGGAGTTGTTTCTTCATTTGGGAAATGTACGTTTCCGCTTTCTTTTTGTAATCTGCAACTTTTGTGCTGCTCTGCGATTCCGATTTGGCAGATAGTTCCTCAACCTCAGCATTATGAGCCTCCTTGAGTTTGTCAAGTTGAGTCTGAAGATCCTGCTGTTGGGTTTCCATCTGTGATTTAACTTGTGACAGTTCTTCCTGGAGAGTCGTCACTTGTGAGGTGGTATCTTCTAAAGATTTTTCAAGATCAGATTTAAATTTTTCTAGAGTCTGTGACTTTTCTAATGCTTGGGCAAGTTGATTTTCTAGTTCAGATTTTTCTTTACTTTTCTCTTCCAGCTGAGAATGAACTTGATCAGCTGATTGGACTTTTCCTTCCAGTTCTACTTTTCCAGTCTGAGCCTCTTCCAACAATTTGCTTGTTTTCTCAAGAACAGATTCCAGTTGCCGATATTTCTCTTCTTGCTCTTGCAGGCTTTGCTGAAGTGAATCTTTCTCCTTCCCGAAAGACTCCATAACGGAGCTATTTTGTACATTAAGTGATGTTATTTGTGCCCCTTTCTCTTCCATCAAAGATTTTACCTTGTCGAGCTGTACCAGTGACGATTTCAAATTTGAACTCACTTCTTCAAAGCTCGTTTCTTTTTCCTTCAATAATTTCTCTGCTTCGCTGACTTTGCTGCTCATCTCTTGACAATTCATATGAGCATCTTCAACAATACGCTGCCAGTTCTTTTCTTTTTCTGCATCATCTTTCATTATTTTACTCAGTTCACTATTTTTCTCATCCAGGTCTGATGTCAAGGCAGTCACTTGGTTTTCCAAATCAACAATCGTGAATTTTGACGTTCCAGTACACTCTTCCAACTGCAAAAGACGAGTATTAGCACGTGTCAATTCATGATACATTTCCTCTCTAGCCTTCTTTTCAGATTTCAGACCTTCTTCTAGTTCTTCTATCGTTGCTTTAGCTTGGCTTTGTAATTCTTTCATCTTTACTATAAACTTTTGTTTGAGATCCTTCACTTTCTGCTCTCGCTCTTGTTGCAAATTTTCTATCTCCTTTTGATGGCTTTCCATCTGGGATAGCAATTTTTCCTCCCCATCTTTAATCCGTTGCTGTAGAGCGGTTTGGATTTCATTGGTTGATAATTCTGCCTGACTCTGAGAATCTTGCAGTTGCTGTTTGAGAATGTTGATCTGCTCGTTCAAGGACGTTTCCAATCTTTGGTATTTCAGTTGCTCTTCCTCTAGTTTTGCAAGAATCTCTTCTTTATTTGTTACTAAATCAGATATTTCAGAATCTTTCTGCGTCTTAAGCATTGTCAACTCCTCTTGGAGCTGTGACAGTTCATCACTTTTTTCCTTACTCTCTTTCTCTCTATCGTTATTGATGACGTTCTTCTCTGTCTGAAGACTTTCGATTGTTTCTTGTAAAGTCCTCATTTCGTCCACCTTCTCTTGCGACGAATCATTTACTGCTTTAAGCATCTCCTCCATTGAAGAGTATTCTGTTTGAAGCTGTGAAATCTTCTCCTTTTGTTCATACAAAACAGAGTCTTTCTCTTGCATTTCCAAAGAATACTTCTCTTTTGCGATTGTCAACTCCTCTGATACAGATGTAAGCTGATTGTTCAACTTCTCAGAGTTTTGTAGCTCATTTGTAAGCTGCTTCTGTAAGGCTTCTTGCTCAGCACTTATGGTTCCTGCCATTGATTCCAATTTTGTTTCTTTTTCTTCCAGCAAAGATTTCAATTTTATTTCTGTTTCTGTGTATTCTTTATACTTCTCTTCACTAGTTTGCAGAGAACTTGTCAGCTCCAAGATTTCATTATCTTTCTTGGCTATAGATGCCATCAAAGTTTCAACTTCTTCCTTCTGTTTGTGACAACTATTTTCTTCTTGGGCTTTCAATTCATCCAACTCCTTTTGCTTACTTTCCAAGGAACTCTTCAAGCTTTCAAGCTCCTGGATATATTTTTGTTTATTTTCTGATATTCTAAGCTCTGCATCTGTTAACTGCTGATCCAATTCATTTTTCAAGGACAGAACATCCTGGTTGTGTGTCTCCGACGCAGAAGTCAATTTACTCTCCCATTCTGTGACTGTTTCCCTCAAGGATGTGTTATGTCTCTCTTCTTGCTCTTTCATTTGATCCTCTTTCAAACGTTCAATGTTCTTGGAAACATCTTCCACACTCAGCTGGTTTTGCGAAGTCAGCTCATTCATTCGTGATTCAAATTCTGTGTCTTTGTCTTTCAGTTTCATTTCGTATTTCTCCTTGAGTTTTGTCAACACATCTTTGTATTTTGACTGCTTTTCCTCAAACCTTAATTTGAAAGACTCCTCTAGACTCTTCACTTCTTCAATTTTGGCTGCCAACACCTCTGTGTGATTTTGAGCAAGTTCTTCCTTTTCCTTTGTCAGTGAAGAAACCTTTTCTTCAATCTCCTTCTCCTTTTGGATCACCTGTTCAGATAGAGAATCTTTCATTTCTTTCAAACCTTTGATTTTGCTATTTGCCTCTGACCTCAGCTTTTCAAATTTTTCCAATGACTTTGTCAATTTCGTTTCTGTTTCTTCCATGTTTTGGTTCTTCTCCTGGACTTCCAAAGTCAGCTTTTCCTGATTGTCTTCTATAGATTTAATGTAGGCTGCATTGTCTTCCATGACTGATCTTATGGCAATGATTTCATCATCTTTAGACACCAAAGACTTTTGTAAAGATTTTAATTGTTCTTGTAAATCATCTTCTTGAGACACTAATTCAGAGACTCTCGTCACCAAAGCCTCTTTCTCTTCTGTAATCTGTTTGACTAGAATGTTTTGCCGTTCATCAAGTTTTTCGTTCATTTCCTCCTTGGATTTCTTCAAATCCTGCACAATGTCTTCTAGAATGGTCAACTTCTCCTCGAGACTGGCCTTCTCTGTCTGGATTTGTTCCTGGCACGATTCTAGACTTTGGATAATATCCTTAAGCTGGCCGACCTCCGTCTCTAACTCGTTGCGTTTCAATGAAACCTGCTCCACATCTCCAGTCTTCTCTTTTAATGCGTTTTCCACTTCACCAATTCTCACATCTTTAGCTTCAATTTCTTTCTCTTGGCTTTCACATTTCTCTTGGAGCTGTTGAATAATTTCCTCAGATGCTTGTACAGCACTTGCTTGCTCTTTTTCTTTTCCATCAATGGTATCATTTAACTCTGCCAGTTTTTGCTGTACAGCGGCTTCAGTTTTTGCTTTGTTTGATCTCAAAACTGCTGACTCATTCCTGAGAGTGACAAGCTCTTGTTGGGTGGCCGTCAGTTCTTCTGACAGAATCAAGGCTTGGTTTTTCTGCTCTCGCAATAATTCCTCCAGGCTTTTCAATTTGTGTTCAATATCCGTCTTTTCTGAGTTGACGGCTTGGAGTTTAGAATACAGTTCTTCTCTCTCTTTGAACAGGTTGTTCATCTCCCCCTCCACTTCTCCCTTGCTGGATTCCACCTGGAACAGATGAAACAAATGAAATGAAAAAAATGTCAAAATATAACATGATGAGTTGCTACATAAAATCAAAATATTGTACACTTATATTTTACTACACCACTATTGTTATTTTTAGCATTATTACATCACTACTCTTTATCATTTTTCCTTTAATAATATAATAAATGGCATTTATATAATTTATTCACGATCGTCACCAGGCTCTAAGCGCTTTATAGTAGTACATATTCTACTTCACCTGCTGTCTGAGACGGCCGCTTTCCTCGTTCACAGCAGACAATTTTTCAGCCGTCTGCTCCTGCTCTGTCTTCACACTCTCGTATTTCTCCGCCAACTCTTTCAGTTGACTCTGCAACAATTCATTTTCACTGCCTTTGCCATTGATTGCTGCGTATAATTCCTGTTGAAGAAAAAAATACAAACAAAAACATAGGGTTATATACCGGCAGTGACAATTCTCACGATAATCGCCAGGCAGTACCTTTCTGTACTCAGTTTTATATCAGTGATATCACGACTTCACTATAGTCGATCCCAGCAATGGCAAGGCATAGCAGAAGCTTCGACTACAGTCAAACATGGCAACGAAAGTGTTAAAGAGAGGAATAAATTATTTGTTTTTTACCTCCGTTTGAGACTCATGTTCTTTGTCCTTGGATGCTAGACTGGTCTGTGCCGATGACAGCGCTTGTTCCATTTCAGTCAATTTTGTCTGATTTTCGGTAAATGTTTGGTGAGATTCGTCCAGGCGGAGCTTCGTATCAGTCATTATTCTGTCGTGTTCTACTTTCATAGAGTCAAGTAACTGGTCGTGTTCCATTTTCATTGATTCTATTTCTGCCCTCTGCAAATTCTCTGCCTCCAATGCTGCTTCCTATCACAAGTAAAAGATGTTAAAGAATACAGCATTTATTACAAGTTACACATGTAGTTAGGCAAATGAGAAAATCCTATGTCATGTATCAATTTTATATTTTGAATATTGGTGTTTACCATTATTTCTAAAGCTCTAGTCAGCACAGAGAAGGTTAAGCAGTTGACATCGCCCCCCCCCCCCCCCTTTCCGCCCCTTCACACACACACATAGACACACACACACGCTCCCTGAAAGACCCATGTCAATTACCTGTAGAACCTCATCATGCTTTGTTTTCAAATCCTGCATTTCCTCTGCGTGTCTTTGAATTAGTAACTCCTGCTGTTGGTTCTTCTCTGAACTCATCGTTGACTTTTCATCTTGTAAAGATGCATCATGGGAAGACTGCAGCTGATTAACAACTGTCTGATGTTCATTTTGTAGTGACACAACCTTCTGTTTGAGTTCATTGATTTGCTGCTGTGAATCCTCTTGAAACTTGATAGAGTTGTTTTCTTGCTCAATCTTCTCCTACAAAAAATATAATTTTTTAAAAATCAGAAAATGGTCAAATAAAACTTTGTTGAGGATAAAAATGTTATTACAACTTGAATTGTATGAATAACAAAATCTAACACTGGGGAAAAAAAAGGATGATAAATTATAGATCCTAAGAACGGATTCTTTATAAAGTAAAACCAATACCAAATGTAAATTCACTCATTTCCATTGACAGCTAGCTAAGTCTTGATGCCATCAGCTATATATATGTTTTACTTCAGAGGTGCCATTTGTGGGTAATAGGATGAAAAACATAAAGCAAGTAACGACACTCACTCAAATGTTGTATTAAACTAACTAATTTGGGTGTTTCTGGGGAGCTGGTGGCGCAGTGGCTAAGTCACTCGCCTTTGGTTCGAGAGGTCACGAGTTCAAACCCCGGTGGAAG
>JARDUL010162005.1:0-19013 GCA_030265205.1 Dirona pellucida
GGGGGGGTGAAGAGTGAAGAGTGAAGAGACTGTTTTGAATGGGTGCAGCAGCCTGGGCAAAAATCTCCATTCTCATCTTCTTTTTGTTCACCTTGATAAAAAGGGCAAACGGACTGAAACACCCCATATATCCAAGGGAGGTCACTCTTGCAAAAACCTCGCCATTACCTGAGTAATCTCCTTAGATATAAAAATAATCTCTGCCTTTGGTTAATTTCCCAATATTGTCGATTTTCAAAGGGAATGTGATCTTGATTCTGGATATCTTTCTTTGTCCTTTTCACCTTTTCAGCTGTGGGTAAATCAAGAAGATGTAATGTTAAAATACAAACTGTTGTTCTACAATATTGCTTATTGAATTGGTCACAATGAATTAATTCCAGATCTTCAGATTTCCTAGTTGTGTGTTCTGTCATGCATGGTTGGTTTTCAGGGCTCTGTATACATGCAGGTGCCCTGTGCATGTTGGGGATAATTATCTTCTTCCTTCATTGCTTGCAATATTAATTGTGGAGAAGGAAAAAACACAAACGACTGCCTATAAATTGTATTGATGTGGCTTGAGATGCACACAACATAGATTTTACCAGCCCGAGTCACTTTCCCGTCCCTGTTTCATTCTCATCCAGTCTACTTTTTATAAATCACCCCAGTGCCGGGGCTAGCTCTATGCTGAATGTAGAGACTTTCAACCTGCAACCTCTTGAACCCAAGTAAGGCGAGTTACCTAACGACCCCCCCCCCCCCCCCCAAATGACGCATCTTTGTCATTAGGAATCCCATTCATCAGAACAGATGTGAAAGTTAAAGGAGTAATTAATTTACAAGCTTGAAGCTCCCAGTGCAAGACAGATTGTACATTTTTGTTTTTTGATAAATATGGTTGAGGCATTGTAATGTCCCTGCTCACAAACAGCCTAGAGTTACCACTCCAACTTTGGTACTGGTCCTTACAACTTAAATACTAATATTAATGCATGTAGAGTGATGAAACATGGCCGATTAGATAATGGAAATAATGTTTACTTTAAGTATTAATGTTATAATATACATGCACTATGATCACATAAAAGATGCTTTGTAAAACATCCGGTTGATACTCTCAATGTCAACATTTGTGTTGCAATCTCTGCTCATCAGGTTGATGTGTAACAGGCTGTAATTCTTGCCTGACCCCTGGATGTATATATGCAATAAATCATGCACTCTCTAACGGGGAAGGTCATTTAATTCTTATAGACTTGACTAGACTCCGTAAATGCCTCCAGTTTGGATGCACACATTTTCCTCAGTTTGTGAGTTTGTGGTCCCCCTGCTGATCTCTTCTGAAGTACACTTCTAGTTTCATCAAACTTTTTTACACAAAGCTTTTATGGGGGTGATCTGTAGTAGTGAGTTTCCAATCTTCCTTGCGCTTGTGGTATCTGGTGGTTTTGGTAAAAATCTATTCACCAGGATTCACCATGACAGGTGTTCTGCCGAATACCTTTCTTAACGGGCACTTACTATGGCAAGTTTTGAGGAAACCTTTTTTTGTGTGGTCTGAATTATTTTTCCACTTCAAGAAAACTTTATTGGTTTGATTTTCTAAATCACCTCGTTTTATCATCATACCTGGGTTAGTTGAATTATGTTTGTGCATAAATTTTTTAGACCCCCTGTTTACTAGATGTTTCTTTATAAGATATGAATTAATTGAATCATTTTTTCTTAAATAGGTCTAGCTGGTTGTACCGCTACATTATTACATGATGCCATCATGAACCCAGCTGAAGGTGAGTCTACATTTATTATCCACTTATTTTTTCATGCTTGTGTATATTATACCTTGCTTCTTCTTTTTCTTCATATTTGTCATCCTCTTCGTCCTACTTACTATCTTATGGGCTAAATATTTTGCTCAAACTACAGAAATTGATTTGAGTAATGCTGGTAGGTATAGTATGATCACCATTTATAGTGTCCTTTAAAAAAAAGTTAAATCTTGAACCTCGAAACATACATTGTTGTACAAGGTAAGCTATATATGAGCTTCATTAAACTGTGTGTTATGATACTGAAAACTTTCATATTTGTTTGTTCCAGTTGTGAAGCAGCGCATGCAGATGTTCGGCAGCCCATACCGATCAACTCTTAGTTGCTGTCAACACATTATACGCACAGAGGGCCCGAAAGCATTCTATAGAAGCTACACAACTCAACTCACCATGAATGTTCCGTTTCAAGCAGTCCAGTTCATGACCTATGAATTTATGCAAGATGTTTTGAATAAAAACAGAGACTATGACCCCAAATCACACATAGTTGCTGGTGCCTTAGCCGGCGCCGTTGCTGCCATTGCCACAATGCCTTTGGACGTTTGTAAGACCTTACTGAACACACAAGAGCGCTGTGTTCGCAATGAATTAACTTCCCTTAATGGAATGATGTCAGCATTTCGAACTGTGTACGAATTTCGTGGAGTGAATGGTTTTTTCAGGGGATTAACAGCTCGAGTTATATACCAGATGCCATCAACGGCTATTTCGTGGTCAGTGTATGAATTCTTCAAATACTTCATTTCCAATACCAATAAATCCCAAGACGACCGTTATCTTTCACCTGTTCACATGGCTGCTGCTGCTAATCCAAGGTGAAATGAACAAGAGTTGAGAGTTTGTAATGTAAGTTTGCTTTCATTCAATTCATTGGTCTCCATTTGATTATTTCTTGTTTTGATTTTCTCTCTCCATAGGATGAGCATTAAACTTTTGGGAATAGTTTATTTTTTTAAATTTGAGTTTTTATAGAAAATTTTGCAATTTTTGTATACCTGGGGGAGTCAGAGTCAGCTTTGTAGCTTCCTTTTGGCGTTTGCAATATTGCATCAATTATAAATATCCCATGTAGAGAGTCCATTTCTCTCTTAGTCTCAAGTCATGTTGGTTTTGAATCATGATCTAACATACTTCTTTGACTTTTGTTTTTGTATGTTTTCTTCTGAAATGGGTGTGGGCATAGATGTGAGATTGTTGGGCAAGCTGTCTCACTGTGACAAGGGAATCCTCCATAGAACTGGCAACCAGCCAGAAACTAAGTTATTTAGAAATAATGATGTTTATGTCATTTTGTCTCTCTTGTTTATTAATTACTCTTTCACATTTTACACATTAGTTTTTAAAACTTACGCACTTTTACTTTTTAAAAATAAATAATTAGGAACATATTTAACTTAAAACGTCTGATTTTTTTTTATTGGCCAATTTTTGTTGCGGTAACAAGTCTACAGTTCATTGTATTATCATTAATACTTGTTATATGTTAAACAAATGCCTTTCTTACATTTATATTTTCTTTTAGTGAAAAAAATAAAGAGTGCCAAAGATACAAGGATGGAAATGGAAAACTTGAGGGATTTGATTGTGTCCAGCTGTGAGAGAAATAAGCCTTTCCTGCCTATGATCCTTCAAAGACATGCCCATGTCTGGACATCCAAGTTTGTGTATGTGTGTGTGAGAGAGATATTGGAGTGTACATGCAGATAATTAGTTGTGTTGTATGAAAGTGTGAGTGGCATTATACTTGTGATAATCTAATTGTTGCACCTACATTTTCCCCTGTCTGTGATATTTATATATATAAAAAACGAAGTGGTGTTTGCCTTTGAATAATATTTTTTTCTGTCTTCACTGGCATTGGCATAACTTGGTGAAAAGAACGAGGATACACATGATAGTGTGTATAATTTGTTTCTGAGATGACAAAAATAATTCAACTTTAAAATTAGGTAGACTCTTAACATTCATTTTGTTCATATTTATAAATTTTGAGGGTCACATATATAATATATATTATATTAATATGGATTTGTGTTTGTAGGCACTTTCAAAATTTTCGGTCAGATCATATTCCATCTATTTGCATGTAAAGCATTTGAGAATGTGGGGTCGTGGGAAAGAGGCCCCTCGAAATATTTTTTTCATTCAAGCAGTTACCTAATTAGTCAATCTTAGGTGTCTTTAAAAAAAATGAAAATAGTTTTTGGATACTAAAATGGTAAGTTTGAGTAATCAATCAAGTGAATGATTTTGCTCTCATTTTCATTTGCTTGCTCACACATTTTAAAGCTGAGTATTGCATGTTAACTGGTTTAACTTATGTGTATACTACTAAATTATGTTTATGTTTGTTTGAATTGATATGTTCTTTCACTATGTGACATTACAGCATTACGTTGATGGTTCACTATTAGTATTATGGAAATATGGAAGCCTGTGTAAATGTTTTGCTACCATTTAAATGAAATTGTGTTCAGAAGTCTGGTCAGGCTACGTTACTAGATGCCAGAGAGAGTGGTAGGTTTCCAACGCTTATATGACGATGTTACACTAATTTTTCAACACATGATGATGGAGACCAGTACAGTATGCCTCGAATACAGTGATGTCATCAGTTTTCAATATTAGCTGAGGTGTAAAGAAACAAATTAACAACAGACACTTTATAAAGTTGTGAGTCATTTATAGCCCAATTTATAAAAAAACCTTGTATAGCAGACGGGTGCCTCAATTTCTTCCCACAACTGATGGAATGCTTAGTATAAACGAGAATGATTTGGAAAGGTTTTGAACATGATTTTTACAAAGGAAATCTAATGGGTTTTTTTTTACCATTCAAATTGGGTTGCAGTTCCAGTTTTAGTGTCTTGTTGTAGCAGAGGCATTTTTGAGAAGTTGTATGTGAGGCATGCTGTACAAACATAGTTGCTTGAAATGTGCACTAGAACTGGTCTCTTGCTAGGAAATCTCTTGTAACATCACAATGTCTAATCATTTATTTTTGTATTACATTATCACTCATAATGAATGATTGATAATTTATTTTCCACAGTGCTTAATCAACATCAGTGTTGACACGTTTATACTCACAAACTGTTACACAGTGCTTTAGAAATAATTTTCATAGCAGATCTTGACTGCAATCATTTCCATTTTTTTAATTTAACTAAAAAATTTCCCCGAGTGTCATTTTTGTTAGAATTTTTAGTTTTTTTAATCATCTGTTTTGATGTGTCACTCAAAACTCTGCTGCTGTGTCATTAGGGATACATGCGTGCCATAGTCTCACCATCACTGCTGTTAGTCCGTCAAAGTTGATGACTGTCAAAGATATATATATGACAGGACAGTGCACATCCTCTCTAAATATGTGAGCTCAATGCAATGTGTTCGACTGAAATTATTATTATTTTTTATTTTTTTTCAAAATATGTGGTTTTCTTTTTATGACCTTTTTTAAAATATATCATGTTTAAATGAAAACATTTATAGAAAATGTTTTAGAATTTAGAAGCATGTATGATATTATGGATATTTTGAATGGCTGAGCAGGGAGAATGAGAGTGTGCTTCTGTGTGTGGAATGACTTTTACAAAAAACCACTGGAGGACGAATCGTAGGTCTGACAGTTTGACAGGGAAACTCTATTATCTATTTAGCTGCAACATTATATATATATATATATTATATGTATTATTTATGTGTATGTGTGTGTTTAGAGTAAATAAATCCAATTGTCCTTTGTCTATTTGTTCCAATTGTTTAGTTGTGGTGATATAACATGATGTCTCGTCTTCAATTGATTGCTGTGAGTTTTGTTTTCATTCTTACGAATAGGTCACATTATTATGGAATGGGGATGTTTTGTTTCCAATCATAACGATTGGAATTATGTTAATGGGGGGTGTTTTGTTCTTTTTTGCCTCTCTTTGGACTAAAATTTAAGAGATTGTTAGTTTTTCTGATTGTCTGAAAGTATTTGAATATAATATTATCATTTCTAGTGAAATAGGATCAATCAGAAAATTTATTTGTGGTCTCCTTGTAGGCCAAACTCCAAAAGGGTGTTAAGGCAACCGTAACTAGTAATAGTAACAGTCAATTTGTGTTATTTGGGAGGTATATTTGATATCCACTTGTTACTGTTCTGAGTTCATGAAGAAGCTACATCATGAATAAAAAAGGGAAAAGGGTCGTATTATTTCAGTAAATGAGTAGCATTTCACTTTTATAATCAAAAATTGTACGGACATGAAGTAGTGATTACTTTTTAAGAAATATTTATGTGGTGTGTCCTTAGTAGTGATTCAGGGATTTATTTAAAGTCATGCTTTGTGTCTGTTAGAATTTGATGTCCTGTTTGTCCTAATTAAACTACGCCAGCAGACGCAAAAGGATGGTCATGTGTTGGACCATTGCGTCACACACCCCCAGCTGTCGGGAGGACTTGTCAAATGAAGAACATTTACAAGTATTTGTGTATATATATATACATGCAGGGGGTTCCATATTTTTGGATTTCTCTGCATTTTTTATGTTATCAACCAACAAAACCTTTTCTTTTGATTTGTATTTCCATTGAGTGGATGTTTTCTCATGGCATGTCCCTTGAGCAGTATAAGTCAATTGGAATTATTGTAGTACAGAGCAATACAGCAAGCATTCGTTAAAATTCACTGTGTTGAGACACGTTTTTGTTTAAAAGAAGTGTCAAGAACACAGTAAGGAATGGGTCAAACAATGTTCCCGGTTACAGGAATGATTGTCTTTTTGATTTCCATGGATGTGAGCTTGACGAATGCAGGCTGCGTTGGGCTGTATTACTACTATACTACTATCACTTTATATTGTAGTGAAAAGAAAGGAAAATATCTATGCAAGTCTTTGATTAGGTCGTGATTTAAAATATTTTATTATGAGCTATGTTAGTGATCTCATGATTTTGAATATTTTTTTTATCTCTTTCAATTGATGCTTCATTGGTTGACAACTTAAAAAAAATACATTTTTTTTCTCTTTTAAATACAGTGGAGTCCTCACAAGTATAATCTTCTCTCGAGTCCAGACATGTTGATCTTCACCCCTATGTTGCTGCCATTCCATAAATTTGGGGGGGGGGGGGGCGAGCGGGCGGGAGGGAGGGGAACTTTGGCAACTTCAGACAGGTTTATTTGTCAAGTGCTTTGCACAAGCCATAGTCAAAATCATAATTAATTTCAAAACCATGGCCACGCTATGTTGCACAATGGGCGTGACTCATTCACAGTTGTGAAAAGGAAGTTATTGAATCTTGTATTATTCTCACTGATACATAGGTCACCTATAAACATTTATATGGGGAAACTTGGGATTGTGGATCGTGCTTATTTAGCGCAAGTTAATATCTTGTTTGGGCTCTGCTGTATTTGTATTGAAGGTTTTATTATAATTATTATCCCCACTTCCTTATTATATTCATGATGCTTTGTGAAATATTTCAGATGATGAAAGGGTTAAGGGTGCATTTATGAAATGATGTTTCAAAGAACTGTTGTGAGATGAAGAACGTCTACAGCATTGTGTACATTTAATTTGTTTTTTATAGTTGGTCAGGCCTCAGGGGTTGGGTGTCCATTGCATGCAGGCTTTCGTGGTCATCAGTCGCCTATCATAGACACGTGACACATTATTATTATAGAATTTAATCCAGCAGTTACTGACGTGTTGATCATGGTGATGTTGTTAGCCTTACCGGCCGTCGCCACTCAGACCATGTTGTTAAAATTGCTTCTACCCATTGCAGCTTATTTGGCTCCTGTATAATACTATCACTAACACTCCTTTGCCAGTCCATGCTCTGGATTTTGGTGTTTTAGTTTGTTTTGCTGTCTATCCCTCCCACCTCTTGTTCCTCTTAGTTTCTCTTTTTGGTTCCTAAACATACCAGCACGTCTTCTCAAAATGACTGCGATAAAGTTACTTGTAGTTTACAAATGTAGCTAGCTGAAAAAAATACTTCATGGTACAGCCTTTATTTTCATCTGTCTGTTAACATTGTATAATAAAACTTTCTTTTTTGACTATTGTATTTCCCCAATCTTTTAAAAGTGGAACGCAGGGAGCAAACTGGAAATTTTTTCCCCCCCAAAATGTAATATTGCAAAAGGTTCGGTTCATTTAACAATCTCGCCATTTTTGTCTACAATCTGTCTACTGTTTTAAGGCAGGTTTTCATGTATTCATGTCAAGTAAAGTGTCTGATTTTATTAAGGAAACCCTTTTGAAATCAAGTTTCTTAGCAGAGTTGACTTGTAGTGCCTTTGGAAGCTGTTCACCTGGCAATTTTATGCTGTGTTTGACAAAGCACACTGACGTAAATATGATTAATTGATTTTCACAAAAGATTAATTTACCAAGATGTTTGTGGACATTTATGGTCTTGTGCATGTACAATCTCTTGCCTGTGTCAAGTCACGAATACTTTAGAATCTGCCTGAGCATTATATCTGAACCAAATATAATGACTAACAGTTTATTTGATTGTGTGAATGTAGCCGTTTCAAAAAGTTTTTAGTTCTCTTTTACCTACGTAACAATATCAATCAAGTCATCAGAGGGAGCTATGGTCGGCCTTGGCATAATAATCATTCTATATCGATCTAGAATCAGGAGAAAAAAACCTGCTAGATTCAACCAAGGTTATATGAGGGTACATTTTAAGCCTGGCTCTATTTTTGTGTTTAGAGGATTTGTTCACTAGACATGTAGCTATACTTTCAAAAATGTCTATTCTATTCTTAAAAGGAAATTTTCCGTAATGCTGTTTTTTTTTTAATTTATAATTTTGTGTCTCCGATCGTTAGGGTTTGAGCTTCATAATATAATCATCCTTCATTGATCCCTCACTGAACTTGTAACCAGATTTCTACCAGCCCAACTTTTGAGGATTTTTTTATCCTTAAAGAAATAGGCGGTTTAAAGTTGCATTTGTTGCGTTTGTTCTGATGTTGGTTTTACTTTATAATTATATGTAGGAGATATTGATACATATTTTCAAGTTTCTTACTTTACTTTCATACCTGTTTTTTTCCCCCCCTTTTTAATTTTTTTTTAGACACCATTTATTGAATTGGTTTTTAGCGTAGTTGCTTTTATAAAGCATTTTCTATGAGCACTTACATGTATTAGTTGGGATAAGGTTTTTTATTTTGGCCACATCATTTCCCCGGCCCTTTTAAAAGTAATGATCTTGGATTACACAGTGTTTCAAATCAATTCAAAGTAGCTACCATATTTCAAATAAGTTGAATTCCTTATGAGGGAAAACTTGTCAGGGTTGGGGAGTAGATCAGAGTACGGTTATCTCTTATTGTTGCTTTTGTTGGCCATAATCTATTTATATTTAATCTTTTTAGCACAAAATCTGACAAATTTGTCATATTAGAGATATAAACCCTTTAGGCTTTAAAAAAAATAAATTATCAAATCAGTTTTATTGGAACTAACATTTTTAGGTTATAGATTATCTCATTGACAATGTCTGGATTTTCATCAGTTTTACACAATTATGGAATACATGGTCACTGGTCTTTCTTTTATATATATATATATATATATATATCATCTCTTGAATGGGAAAGTGAATCAATATCAACCAGGGTTGGTTTCTTTTGACAGATTTACCCCTGGAAAGTCCAGGTAATGTCCTGACACATTTTATAATCAGGTCATGCTTTGTGACACTCAAAATTGAAATGAAAGTGGTCAGTTTACCTTCAAAACAGACTAGTGTCCCTTGGCCTTGATGGCAAACTTACTACAGAGCACACAAGTTCTGTCTGTAAAACTTGTGGTATATTGATTGAAAGACAATGTGTCATGCAGACTTCCCACTTGTTCCAGTGGGTTTTGTTAGTGTTAGTCTAGTCATGCCTTAAGTTTAAACAGAATGCAATTGATTTTTTCCTAGTTTTAAATGCATTTTCCTCGCTTATTTTAATTGAATAACCATTCCTGTAGCAAGCGCTATCTAATGTCTAAAAATCTGTTTGTATTTTGTGCCGGTTCGAACTGTTGCAGTACTGAATTGTTTTGAGTATGCCTTGTCAAGTCTAGAAGACTTACAAGCTCTTGTAAATAAATATATTTGAAAATTTAATAAAATATATATTTTAACTTAAATTGTTGTACAGTTTTTTGACTGAAAATACATTGTTTGTATACTTTGATGGTGGTAAACATGTACAGTGAAAAACACTTGACTTGTGGACTGATCACATGACAGTTAATTAAAACCGATGAATTGTGGCGCGTGTACAGGCTAATGACAGACCACAATCAAAATTCCATCAACACAGAAAAACAGGCATGTTCAGTTTGGTCAATGGCCTTGTTTTGGCTTGTTCCTGCATTAAGCTCGGATCATCCATTTAGATTGTAGCCTGTCTGGCTTCGATAAACATGACAGTAGGCATGGCTGTCGTCATTTTGGATAATATAATACTTAAGTCTGTTTAAACCCAAATGATATATTCCTGAGGCAAATCTTTTCCCATTGGGGTCTACTGATGGGTGCCATTCAGTGTGTCTCCCAGGATCCTAAAGTAACCTGCTGCAAGTCATGAACATTTTTCTTTAGTACTGTACCACAGTGGTGTTGGCAGCAGCTTTTAACATTATTTTCCAGTGTTATATTAAGCACCAACGCATATTTTGATCGGATGAGATCCAAATCTAGCAGTCTCAACAATGAGATACAAAAACCTGAATTTTCCCTCAGTCATCTCACACCCATCCCTGGACTGCAGGTAGTGATAAGGGAAATAACTGATAATTTACTATGCGTTGTGCAGTATGGCAAGAGTTATAATGTTCATTTTTTTGGCGTGTGCTCCATACATATTAAGAAACATAACGAGAATTCAATGCTGGACACAGACCCACAACCTCATTACATCAGAGGGGTTCTGCACATTTCATTAGATTTCAATTGGGAAGTTCCATCTCGCAGCAACATTTAAAATTATTACCCTGTGTTTCATGAATCACCAATGACATTATTTGAGCCAAGCAATACATTTTCAGTGTGTTCAACGTTCAATCAACCAAGTCGTAGCTCAGTTTTGTCGCAGAACGAGTCAATTCAATCAAATTTGAAAAGATATTGCAAGGGAAATTTTTCAAGTGTCAAAACTCATATCTTCAACTTCTTTCTGTTGGTTGATCCCTTATGCTACACCTTCCAGAGGACAGCAAACGTGATTTGTTGACTACCACTTGCCCCTACGTTTATATTTCTCTGCTGTGACGTGATGTCTAAAACTAAAAGTCAAAACATTATCCATTCTACTGGAGTTGGTGACTGAGTGATTATGCTGCTGGCCTTGAGATAGTAACATCCCCCAGGATTCCTAGAGTCCTTCGGTACGACTCTTTACACATTCTTTCCTGTCTCGACTCACAGGCAGAGAAAGATGTCAGTTTGCTAGTAGGCTAGTCTACTGTATGCTCCCCAGGGACTTGAGGATATTGAATGACACCGCCTTCTACGGGATAAAAGATGTAAAGTCTGTGAGCCAGGGCTATAAACCTATCTTATCTTTTACATCCATAAACCTTAGTGACACATCCAAAAAAAAGAAAAGAAAGATAGATTCATGGCATGACATACAACTCTTCACCATTTAAGATGAATAAAAGAAAACAAACTGTATTATTTCAAAAATGATTTCTTTATTTACAGTGTTACATTGACATCAGGTTGCATTTTCCTCTTATTTCTGAACAAAATTATTTTTTATTCTTATTCATGAATTTGCAATGCTCTGAGAACGACCACACCACACAACAAAACAAAATATGACATGTCCTACGTATACATTTACACATTATACCTTAGAGCAACTATCAGGGATAAATTCAAACTATCAGGAATAGATCTACAAGATCAAATGTGGCACCTCGTTTTTAGATGTCCATCTCCTATGGGACATATTCTGCATGAATTTACAGGGCAGTTTTGAAAAGTCTGTCTAGTTCAGAGTTGCTGGAAGCAAATGGAAGCTTAAAACGGAGTGATGAAACAATTGTCTAAAAATTGTCCAATGATAAGGAAGATAAATTTCAAGATCAAGCTTCAGTCTCACAAAATTCCTGTCCTTTGAAATGCAAACAGCCCAACACTTAAACCAATGGTAGGCTTGCGCTAGGGTTACTGCTGAGACTGAAGGAACTAAGTTTCCGCAACTAAGGCAAAAGTGATTCTAGATCAACAGATTCGGCTATCCTGAATTTCAATGACATTTGATGAAAGTGGATGATACTGATACCAATGGTACAATAAAAAATAAAACAGACACATACACATCTTGGGATCTTTATGATGACGACTAATGCATAATTTACGCTTAACTAAAAAGTAGGTGACAATGTAACGAAGTCATTTTCAGCGAAATTCCTTGCTGGAATCAAGCACATCATGAGGATAACAATAATGGTGATTCAATGAAATATAACATTAACCATCAAGTGTCAATTCACATTTCTATCTTCTAGCATTATCAAATCATCCCCCCTTTACAAGAAAGGGAGAGAAAACAGTATTACCACCTTGAGTCTAGCAAGTATTACAATAGTGTGTGTGTTCAGTGTATATCTGGAGTTTGAGCTTAGTAATTAATACTTCTCGATTGTAACATACCGAAAAAAAATACAAAATACTTTGAACTTCTGTCCAAACAAAAATTACTTTTCGATCATTTTGACATACATTCATATTTCTAAAAAATGATGCATGCAAAATTATAAAACAAATTGAGGTAATGCTAATAACTTTGATCCTACTGGGGACACACTAGACAAAATGATATCAGGAATGTCAATGACATGAGCTTATGGGGATGTGGTTGGGGAGAAACGGAGGCCCAAAGTACACACACAGGGTACCAGCCGTACTAACAGAAAATTATAGAAAACAATTTGTTACTATTTTCAAAATGTCAACAATGAACAGAATGTTCAGTCTTTTTGTTTGTTCCTTTCTAAGGAGAAATATGGAGTAGTCAGGAATTAATTGTAGACATTCAGATTCAGATGAGATATCTTCACAATATTAAAAAACTCCCACATGCCAGAAATATCCGGCTGTTTTGAATTATCGTGAACAACATCAAAGTTGTCCCCTCCTGTCACGTCATTCGCATCAATGACAGATTCGGCGGTCTGTCACGGTTTGTGGTAAAGATCCAAATGAATGTTACATTCACACATGATTATGTACAGGCGTGAGGACGACAAGGACTTCCTTACAAACACCTTCACTCAAATGTCACTGTTACCGTCACACAGATGGTTCACCCATTAGGGGGGGAAATGATAGAATAGAGACGCTATTTAGCTTTGAGCTCACTTATCATTTCCCTTGTCGTTACTTTACTAATGACAAATCACAATGTTAGATGTACGTACATAAAAAACCCAATGTGACAAACCTCTCCGTTATTTCGAAGACGTAGTCGTTGAGGTGCGTGTAGATTAACAATTATAATACATTACATCATACATGTAAAGTCACCATCAATACAATAACTAGTATTATTAATATTAATATTTAGCATCATCAGCTTTCAAAAATGATCATTATTTAATTCATCAACAACATCATCAATCATCATAGTAATTATATTATTATATATATTGGAAATCTTTCCCATTCCATCTCAAAAACACAATTATTACATTCGTACTCACACCCAACCCAACTTACAAGTCAATACCACCGAAATAACTTACCCTTTCAGACCAGTATGACAATTCAATCATACATTAGTTTTAACCAAAATGAGTCATTTTGCAAAAGTTGCCAAAAGTATTTTCGAAAGTATGTTCTTCCAGATTTTAAATCCTTGCAACCTTTCAAGGTTGGGTATTTTACTTCAAAACTCCCAAGGATGAACATAACCGAAACTCATCATTGCATAATGTTGACGGTATATCACCAAATCAAAATATGTCTGCACACCTTCGTGAAATAAAGGATGTGTCTATTCACTAGCATACGGGCTCCAAGCTTCTCCCGTAACCCATATTTCGGAATTGGTAAACACTCGTACACACAATAGACAAATATACATCATGCTGTATATATACACACACCGACATACGACACACTCAGTGAGACATGCTAAAGATGAGCAACGCAACCACAAATAATGATTCAAAATTCCATACGTTTTTCAAATTATTCCAATTATTTTGTAAACTACAATATACCCAACGAAACCCTTACACATGGAATACTACACTACAAATTACGTTTTAATTCATAAATTTAGTATGAGATAATACAGCCAAGGTTTACAAATCTATAGTTTATATGAGGATTGAGATCTACTTGAAAAAATGCAAAAACAAAATCTTTTTCTCTCTTTTAATTACTTTTATATGACAATTGGGACCAAACATTTTTTTAAACAGCTTTTGCTTTTATCTTTAACAATTTAATAATTTAGCCTCAAACTGAACCAATCAAAATCTGTAAACAAAAATTTTTATGGTTGATTCTATGTCTTAAAAAATCTTACAAACGTCAAATAACAGAGGACGCCATGAGATACAACAGTGAAAAACACATTCCTACACGGTGCAGACACACTATACAATCACTGCTGTTTTATGGAATCATTGAATCATATTTACAACAAAGGACAACAATTTGCATGAAAACACAATAGTTCAGCATTTTATCTGTTATAGTAATTATGACGATAATAGGCATTCCACGGAAACACATCGATGCAGGGATGTTTTCTATGAATATTGGCACATTTACAACACTCTATACACATGAAAAAAAAAAAAGCAAATACATAAAACACAAGTGTCAAACACTACACCCTGAAAGACACACACACACACACACACATACAAGCCACATACACATTCCCAATTGTATCAACAAAACTCATAAAGATGCATATCCTACGAGCTTAATGTTCCTGTAAAGGCATTATTCATCACGGAGCATCACATATGAGAATAATGATCATCATAATAAAGTCATGTCCCCAATCATAGTGTAATGCAAACTCACAGATTTCATTTCAACACATCAGCAAGCATTTATTTATTAACAATTCGTTTTTCTTTTCTTTTTTTTTTCCTTCTTTTTTTTCCTTATATTATAGTTCTGTTACTTCAATCGTCATTTTTTTATATTTTTTTTAAATCATTTTTTTTTTTTTACATGTGCGAAAGAGATTTAACAATTGATGAACGAACTCATCAAAACGATGAAATACAGGGATGTTTCAGAAGAGAGGTGCTTTGTTACATTGATGACAACAACTGAAAACGATCACATGACAATCATGGACACTGGTAGGGTCTCCTGACCATGACATTTGACAACACTAAAAATCAAATAACGAACAAACTGTTTGAGAATTGTGAGAGATACGTTTAGCACTGTCATAAAAATCAAACAAGAAAAAGTTTTGTTTTCTTCTGTATTAGAATTTTGTTTTACACAATGGTGTTTGTTATGCCACTTGAGTGTGATGAATGTAACTACTTAATTGTAAATGAACATATCATGGCACATTGATCTACATTACGAAAGCAGATTTAAAACAGCAATGTGAGAAATACTGCTGAATGCCTAGAAATATTTGCCAGAAACATATTTCAAACCACTCACTGAAATGTTACAATTTCAATTTTGAAAAAATAATCACAAGACAATATTTTCAACTTTTTAAATTTGCTTACCCAACGTTATAATGAGAGCTCTTAGACGCCTACCCCTCACAGTATCCTCTAGAAACAACACAGTTTAATCATCCATGATGGTAGCAAGATGACAGCGTACGTATAACGTTTAACATATATTATGATGGGAATAAATGAACACACAAACTCATACACATACATTGCACACACCCATACACACTCACAAACATACAATTACATGTTCCCTATGTGCAGTGGCAGCAGTTTTTTTCAGGTGTATGTCCTCGCAGCCAGCCCTCATTCTCAGCTCTTCAAATTCTCCAGAGCCATTCTTCAGCACTTTGAAATCAACAAAGTTTTCAGAGTCGTTGAAAGATTCAAACGTTAATTCATCGTTTAATGTTCTTTTCCCCTCTTGTTAAAAAAAAATGTTGTTATCTTCCTACAAAAACACTGTCCAGATTGACATGAATACAGAATATAAATCATGATTGCATTTCAAGCCCCATCTCCCTTCACCCCACCACCAACATGTGTAATTGTTTCATCAATCAATGATTGCCAACTTTTTGACTTGATTGATGACCAACATCTTTACTTTACAACTAAATACCCACCCCCCCCCCCCCATACCGATACCCAACCCCCAAAACCATTTTTCCCCCCTTCCCCCATACTTGTTCCCTCTTTGCTGCATGGAAAATCCTAATGCTAATTATCATCAATATTCATAACAACAACATTATCCTCCTCTATTCATCCCACGGCCGTTTCCATTCCTTCTCTACACGACTCTCTTCTCACAAAGGCCTTGCTCCATTCCATGATGGTAGACGATGCGTACCACCCAAACTCCATCGGCCTCTGCGTCCCGTCCAGTCTTCCTCCGTGGTTTGTTTCCTGTTCCTGCTCCATCCATCTTAACCTAAATGAAGGTTACTGGGCCGGCTGGAAGCCTGCAGGGAGAAAACGAGAAAAGCAATTCGGTTACTCCTCTGTCCATACATGAGACGGTCAGGTGGTGGCGGTGGAGGGACATGGTTAGGACATAGAGAATAACAATAACATCAATTTGTCGCATATTGAGTACATAGAGTAGGTCTGGTCACATTTAAACAATCTATTTTCATGAACGTCACTCCCTTTTTATTGCCTAGCAAAATGCAAGTTTGAAAATCTAATAATTTCTCTTTAGTCATCGTAGAATAACAAAAAAACAAACCAACGTTTCTTTAAAATAAAAAATAATAAAAAAATTATTTGAAATAAAAAAATCATTTCCTTGAATTGCATTCCACTAAAAAGTGTGTTTTAGAAAAATGCCCACTCAAACAAAAACAAAAAAACAAAAATATCTGTTAACTTTGCACAAAGCATATACTTTTTGTTGGTTCAACAATCTGATAATTTCACTCCTATGGTTGACATTTACCATTACTATTATGGCATTCATTATTCTAAAATAAACTACAAGAGAAAGCCTATGACTATGACCTAACAAAGCACTTTAAAAAAGGCTTCCTCCACGGTGGCAAAAACGTTACTGTGGTTTGTTGCTGAAATCTGAGATTTGGTAGAACACTCAATTTGCCTCAGACTGAGTCATTCTTCCAACCCTATTCAATGGACAAGTTTGGCCTCTTGGGAGCTGCTCCCATTAAACACCTCCTCTAGTCTTAAGCGTTCAGACATTATGAAATCAATACAACTCATTAATGCTATGAAAATTTTATAAGGGAGTTCAAGTCCAATAGTGTGGCGGTAACAACAAACGCAAGTAAGTCGAGTCAAAATTTATACAACTGTGTAAGTAAACATTATAAAAAGCAATTCATTGTCAGTATTACACTTTGGGAGAAGGTTACACGATTAATAAAACAATTCAATCATCAAAGACCAAAGACAGTTTGTGGTGCATGCTTAGGACACGAGAAAAAATGGATGCAACAAATTATTCATTTTAAAAACGTATAAAATAAATAAATAAATAAATAAAATAATTTTTTTTTTTTAAATTTCTCACGTTACTGCAAAAAAATGGGAAGCAACATAAAAATAGAACTGTTTGAAACAAACAAAAAAATGAGCAACAGGCAAATCATCTGGAACAGAAACAGTAAAATAAAGAAACGAACCTTACTAACGAAAGCTGAAAGGTTCTGTAGAAAAGGAAGCACACATAATTACCTACTTAGCATGATTCATGGCTTTCTCCCCTTCTGAATGTAAAGTTAAAAATATGTTTGAAGGAAACTGACTATTCGCGATAGCTTATTTTGGTCCAAACATTTGTAAAAGTTGGTCAGATGTTGGCGCATACTTTGAATTCTAATGGACCATTACAACGTTTCAAGACCAATCACCCAAAGCAGGTGTTGTTCATTGCATTCTAGGAAACACATTTGCAGCAAATATGCCTCAAAACTTTTCATTGTTTTGTCAATGATTTGTCTCCTACCCTATTGGTTCAACAGGACTGCGCTAGCCTTCAACTGTAAAGAAAGAAGCGAAATGCACTGACACAACTATGGTCACAGCATCATATGGTGCGGAGAAATGCTCAACTGTCTAATACAATCAATATGACAAGAAACAGGAGACTTTAATAGCACTCTTCAGTCACCTCTTGTGCCTATCAAACGATTGCTTTCTGTTGTTATTGTTAACATATATTATGCTCTGACAATGACCGAAACGAATTAATTCTCAGGAATTCAAGAACGCCTTTTAAAATAGAGCCCTTGGCCTAAAAGTTGATTAGTTCTAGACCATGACATTATGTCTGATGGTGTCCAAACACTAGATTCTCCTTGAAGGCAACGGGAGCCCTGGTTAAATAGGCTGCCTTTTTGGACCATAACCACTGTCAGAAAGTATTGAATCAGCTAAACAGGATTTCAAATCAGGCAATAAAAAGACTTTTTTGCGAAGCAAAAGCGAAAAAAATAAAAAAATAAATAAATAATAATATCTAAATAATTAAATAAATCAAAACTAAATAAAACAGAATTTAAAAAAAAAGCAAAAAAATCATAGTTCAATCCCTACATTCTAAGCAAATAATGATAGGGCAAAAAATACAAACAACCAAAAAATGTAAATATTATGCTGCTACAAACTTAAAAATGAGGAATGAAAATAGCAAATAAAAGTAAATCTTTAAATTTTCCAGACATTATCGATCAAAGAAAAGGGTTTAAAATAAAAATAAAAAAAAGACATAAAAAGCAGTTGTTTAGGTATCTACTACACATCTACAATACATAATATGCCAAATGAAAAAAAAAGAAAAAAGAAGAAAAGCATGCAAAATGAAGCAGATATAATAGGATGACAAATACAATTGCCATTTCCTTTATAAAAAAAAAGAGTATATTATACACACACATATATACATATACATATCTACATCTAAATATATATATATATATATATATATATATATATAAACATATGTACATATATATATATATAAACATATGTACATAT
>JARDUL010162339.1:0-10437 GCA_030265205.1 Dirona pellucida
TTACCGATAAACACTTTGCTGTTACCCCAGTGGTTACTACTCAGCTATAGGAGAACTGAGAGCTGCCACCTGGGCAAGCATATTTTATATATGAAATAGAAATCATGGAATATAACGTCAAAGCATCATACACCCTTGTAACTATAATGATTATAATGGTCAAAGTTCTTGGCTGTTTATTTTTCATACCTGTTTTAAACCATCCATCTTTTGTAAAAGATTCTGCAGTGGCTTCAGGCTTGTTCCAGTAGTTATGGAATACAGACAGACCTTTCACCATCAACTCTCCTAATTCATCCTCAGAGCCTACATATACAAATACAAGGAAATAAATAAGACCATCCAACACACATGAAGTCTTAATTTTACTAAACTATGTATATAATTGGAGAGAACTATGCAGTAGATAACTCCATTCAATACCTGAATAAGTCAAAGTCAAAGTTGAATGTAAAACATTTTTATTAATAATAAGAATAATATTAATAATAATATACCGTCCTGTAAAAGTCTTGCAGAGCCCCTTTAACTAAATTTAACAATAGAGCCAGTGCTTATTCACGTTTTCATAGCACAAAGCTGACAATGTGATTATTCACCACCCCTTGGGCCAGACGCTCGACTATCACTTTCTCATTCTCAGTTGTATGCTGGTGCCCATTTTTTCACTTGGATTGGGTGATGCAATCAAAGAAACTAAGGCATTTTGCCCAAGGACAAGCAATGCAGTGTCACAAGCCATTTTGTGAACGGGTTACGGGTAATGTCTAATCTTGCTGCTGTTGTGCCTCTTTTTACATAAACAGTAAAATATGTTAAAATCAAGTCATCTAATAATAATAATATAATTTTGATGTGAAAGAAAGATAAAGTTCAGTTACAGTTACAGCAGAACTCGCATATAGTTATAATGAGGCTCCAGATAAAATCCAATGTTCACAAGCTCTCGTTGTTGCTGAAAGTTGAAAGGCAATAGACACCACAGATTATATATATCCACTTCCCCACCCTCTATCCCGACCCAGCGCTTTACATTGTCGCTGCCATTTGCCACGTAGTCTTTATTATGGTAGGTACTATGTCATATGACTAGAAGTAACAGCAAACACTTAAAGAGTTTTCATTAAAAAGAGAAAGATATATAATTGACTGTTGTGGCCCAAAAAGATCATTACCTCAGGCCCAATTCTCGCACTATTTGTTGTCTCTATTTCAAGAATTAAATGCAATAGATAAAGAAGAGAGGATTTCAAAATATTTTTTTAAAAAGATCCTCTTATTCTTATATTATTTATATTTCCAATTTTGTCACAAAGGACCCCAATGTATTCATAAATAATATATATACCGTACATCCCCCTTTTCAGCTATCCATCAGGTCAGTCTAAATTATCAGATGTAGTAAACTGAATGATCTTCCATAAGTCGTTTCTGTCAGCTGAATTTATTTTCCTTAGAGGACATCTCGTCCCTGGGATGTTGAAAACTTGGTGCTTTCAACGTCAGTGGCAGAACATACTAGTAGCAGTAGCACTACTACTAAAACTACACCAAATAAATTTTGAATAAGCATGTCTAGATTTAGAATATCCTGTCAAAATACAGATGTTAAAAAAAAATACTTGATATTACAGGGAATTTGGAATAACCAGTTCCGACTACATAGTATTCCCTTTTCTAGCCACCAAATAATAAACCTTTACTGTGTTGAATTAGTTATGAGAAAGAATGACTCACCTTTGGTCACCACGGACTGTCTGTGGTTTCCTTCCACCAGAACGTTGTAGCCGAGAGGAGCGTACACATTGGGTTTCACTATTCTCACACTCACATCGGGAAATGGATTACCTACTGCTCCTGTGATGAAATAATTATAATTAGAACTGTGGAAATACTGTCTTTCTTTCTTTCTTTACCCCATTCCTTTTGTGCAACATTGAAGTGCTACAGCCATTGCCATGCTGAACATAGAGCTGGAATTTTTTTAATCAAGAATTGAAGACAAGCAAGTATCTTTATTGGCTACCCTTTGATGTAGCCAAGGAAGTGGCCAGAAGTGGATTGCTTTTTCAGATTAATTTGTAACCGCTGCAAGTTCTTTAACTTGAATAATTTTGACTCAGGGCCTGCTGTCTCTCACACCATCCAAGAGCACGACTTGTTTTCCATCTCAGCTATTCATAGAGAGCCAGTCAATACATAAATCCCTTATCCACTCTGCCACTGAATTGCCTGTCACTACTAACTTCTAACCAGCCCTTTCACTTTTAACCCCTGTGTCTATCAATCTATTCCTTCACTCGCTTTGCCTCTCACTTTCTCACTCTCACACATATATACACACAGATTTCTTTACCCATTGCTTTTTCTTTTTTTATATACACTAGCATAAAACAGAGAAATACACATTGGAAAAAGTCCCAGGTCTCTGGCTGTGTGGTGAGGCTTAAAATATAAATTGTGAAATACAGTGTTCAAAAGTATCCCATTCTTTGCTAATAAACTACGTGATATTAATATCCTTAATTTCAATTTTCTATTTGACTCAATGTTCCTCATAGTCATAGAATGTGCCATTACCCTTTTTTATTTTACCTTTTACTCTTACCATATCCAATACATATATACAACATCTATATCAAAGTCACACCCAACAGAGTTCACATTGTATCGGCCGAGAACGGTCTAAGGGTCTTACCCACAATTCTATCTCCTTCCAATGGGTTGGTTAACGCCATTCCTATCTCTGTCATGCCATATCGCTCCAGTAATCGGTGACCTGTTATCTCAAACCAGTGGTCACTCACAGGCTTAGGGAGAGCTGCCGACCCGCTGACCATAAGCCTGCATAGGAACATTTAAATGTATGGTAATTAAAATTGCAATATATTTTGTATGCTTTTTAATTTAAAAAAAGGGTTACCTACTCTTTACACTTGAAAATGATTATTGTTTGAAGTTCAAAAAAAGACCTTTAACAATAAAAGGATGAAATAAGTTGATAACAACCAGTTAGGGGTTAACATCATCTTTGCACTTCATTTCCGTGTGAATTGGAATTTGATCTACAAATAAAGCACTTTACTGCAATTTTTGTTCCAAGGTGACAAGGCATAGTGATACTAACACTAGCACTAACACTAACACATTAGTGTTGTTAGTTCCATTCTGGTGACTGAAATGCATTCGTTGAATAAAAATAAACAAAAACTGAACCTAGGAGCAATGACCTAGACTAATAATAATAATAACAATAATAATAATAATAACAATAATAATAATAATAATAATAATAATAATTATAATAATAATAATAATAATAATAATAATAATAATACAGTCATATATATAGATATAATCTGTGGTGTCTATTGGCTTTCGACTTTCAATAAAATGAATGCCATTTATTATTATAGTTTTTTGTTTTTTTATTATTACAGACCTTCCCGTTTTAGCTCAATGACATAAAATCAGAAAAGGGACATAAGATATAGCGTGAGTGTAATTTAAATATGATGTTTGCTGTTTCTCTAGTTAAAAATAGCGCTAATTACAAGGGTCACGTAAGATGTTTTGACTGCCTAGTCATTTGAATTCATGTTACAGACATTTAAACTCCCTTACATCAATTCCTAAACACCACAGATCATCAAAGAACCCACTTGCAGCCTTCGATTTAGTCATGCTACCACCTGTTACGATGCTAACAGGACTGTTACCAAAGTCATAGAATACTGATTTGAATTTTCATGCATAAATTAATTCCTGGTGCAAACTCACCATACACACATTAACTAAGCAAATGAGAAAGTCACTTATCAATGCAAATGTCTCATATAATTTGTAATGGTAGATCATACCATTACCATGAAATGTTCAATCTCATTGTAAAAACTCAGTCTAAAACTATTCTCAAAGTGCATCATCCCCATTAAGCATTAGGCATTTTTATTACCCCTTAAATGCTTAGTTTTTTTTACACATATATACATACACCCATAGTGGGGTTTTAAGGGGTAGGTAATTTATTCAGAGTTTGATGTCAATAAACATATCCAAATTGATAATCACTAAAAAAATCAACCTAAGTAGCTACATACAATTTACAACATATTAAAAATAACTAGTCATTTCACCAACAAAGAATTTTAAATGATGACGCTCTAATTCACACAATAATCAAAACCTGCTGACAGCACAGCTAATCTTATTGCATCATTCCAGCTGCATATTACACAAACTCGCCTATAACAATTGGACTGAGTAGCAGTGTTAGTAGAATCTGATAAAAAGTCCCCCCCCCCCCCTCCCCCACCTCACTGCAAACAATTAAAAACACAAAAAAACAAAACAATAAAAATAAAACAAAGCAAAACCAAATCCAAAAACCCCAAAAAGCTCAATAAAATATGAGAGACAGAGAATTAAAATTTTGTGGGTATGAGCAAACCTTATTTTCTTTTCCAGCGTAGTTCGTATGAAATCGGAGGTCAACTTTGCCCTTTGGCTACTTATCTCTTCCTCGTAAAACTGTATCATTTTAGCATAGATAGTTGGCACGGCCATGAACAGATTAATGCTTCTATCCAAATTATCGATGGACGGAGCAGTGAGAAGGTTCCACACCTGGAGATTAGATAACGATAATATTGGATCCTATGCACATCAAAGATTTTTGTTTGTTATCATTTGTTATCAATTCCCTATAGTACAGTGAACATTATTATTATTATTATTATTATTATTATTATTATCATTATTATTACCATCATTATTATTATTATCACAATTGTGGGTAGCCTACTTTTTTTATTTCAAGCGTTTACTACTGTCATTAATATAATGATCTATTTTATGAGGCAGTTATACTTAATGTTGGATACATGTAAAAATAAATGTAACGGACCCAACAAAAACTTGTTTGACTGTTATCAGTTGTCAATAGGCATTTTCGGATTAAACTTACAGAAGTTGGTATGTTTCTCTATCAGATGTCTACAGCCAGCACAATTTTCTACATTATTTTATAGAGTTCTACCTCCAAATAAATAATGTCTTCAAAGCAATTCATAAAAAAAAATATGATTACATTGAGACCCACATACCCTCCTGGCATCAAATTTATTTTCCATGACACAGGTGGCACCACAAGCTAGAGGTGTCAGCAACACATTGACGATTCCATGAACGTGATGTAGGGGTAGCACATGTAATATCACATCTACAGGAGACCAGGCCCAATTCTTAATCATGCCGGAAACCATTGCTGACAAATTTCCATGAGTCAAAATCACTCCCTGATAAAATAAGTGTATGCTTTTAACAAGTGCAAATTTCAGGTGCAATAAAATGTAGATGAATAACAGAAATAATAAATTTCAATAACAATGAAACAATTAAAAAAAACCAGGAACCAACAAAACGCTAAAAAGATATGATATATATATTATATATTATAAAGCTGTAGAGAGAAGAGATTATACTTTATTATAAGTTATATATTTCAATAAATACATAGATCACTTCCCACAACTCGTAACACGTTTTATCTCTTATTCACCAAAACTACTTCTTGTGACACAGGCGTATTGATGTATGTTCACAGTTTAAGTCTTTGATAAATAAGAGGCAACCTGACATGTCCTATGTATTGTTCACTATTGTACGAACAAAGCTGTGCTGTTACATATGTGTGCCTTCAAATGTCGCAGATCACATTTAATTGCCAATAAAGTTCAAATCATAGCGTTGATGGTGTGCACATTGCAAGCTGCGTTTGAGATAAAGTTGAGTACACACATTTTCACTTTCAGAGCCGAAAATGGATTAACAAACACAAGATGAGTCATTATACAGAACTGTTCCATCAATTATTAAAAATGCTTAGCAGCCAGCCATGCTTTCACTGCAAGGCTAGAAAGTGGGAAAACATATTACTTACCTTTGGCCTGCCGGTTGTACCACTCGTATAGACTATTAATGCTGGCTTCTTCTTCATCATAAATTCTTCCTCATGGTCAAACCATCTTTTCTTCCTTTTTTCAAATTTTCTTGAGCTTTTACTGAAAGGATGAGTCAGAAATTTAGAGAAAAAAAGTGAAATATGAAAATTGATTTCTTTAGAATGCTTGTTGTGAACATTTAGGCTTAATCGTGAAAGACATGATAAAATTAAAAAAACACCTGATGAAGTCCAAAGATGATCTTAGTACGGCTCTCCAAATAATTTTCAGTGACTTAGAATTTGTTATAATTGACTTGTTTATTTCGTTGCTCAAGTCTTACGCCTTCTATATCAATATATAGATATATACATGAATAAGGTGTTACAAGTTACAACTGTTCAGAGTACATTCTCAGCAAGAGGGTCAAACGGTTATATCAATGATCAAGACAGCCTTAAATCACTTCAATAATACCAACATAGTAAATTGCGTTACAACATTGATATTTGATCAAAACATACCAACAAACAATACCTTACCTTGAAGCAACAGCAAACTCTGATAGGAACCATTGATTTTTTACATTCTCTGCACGATTTTGATCAATTTTAGGCAGAACTTTGACAGCAATACCAAGCTTCGTAGCAATGGGCATGATTTTATCATGAAATGACTCTCCCACTAGAAGAAGTGAACACTGTGAGTCTTCAAGAAAATATTGCCATTCGGTGGCGGGATGACTGGTACAAAGAGGCACAGAGATGCCATTTGCAATCCACGTAGCATATTGCCCTATTACATACGATACATCCTGATCAGTCAAAAGTGCAATCCTTTCTTCATTCAATTTATTCTTTTCTTTGGCATTCAGTAATTGAAGAATTTCAATGTTTAGTATCATGCTGTGATGCAATATGTCAGCATATGTAAAAGCTCCATTTATGTCCACAATGGCAGTTTTATCAAGATGCTTCTCAGCTTGAAGAAAGATAGGTTTGTACTTTTTATATTTGCCTGATTCTTTGTGATAGAGTCGAGAGCTTTCACAAAATGTTCTTGACGTTGAAGATGACAGAAATGTATCTTTCATTTTATTGCGTTTAACACAGTTTTCTAATAGCAATCCATGTCCTTTATCCATAAATGTTGAAACATGAATTTTTTTCGCTGCGATTGATGAATAGCGACTCCAAGATGAAAACAACACGTGCCTTACAAAAGGTGGGGCAGCCTTTAAATTTGCCATGATTTGTTCTCATAGATCTTCTAAAACAAATATTTCATTTTTTCACAAAGTGGATTATAAAAGAAAATATTAAATTATATTACACATAAACTAGCTAAACATCGTGAGATTCAGAGTTATATTTATATCTTTCTACCTCGATAGATAGACCATACTACTACTACTAGTCAGTAAATATAAACTAGCCTATTACCAGCTAACTACTAACTACTATGGCTCCTAGTTCCTAGATAGTCTAGTAGACATTAGACCTTTCACTTCCAAATAATATAATAATACTATGGTTAAGAAGACAGTCAAGACCAAGAGCTCCAGTACAATTAGAATTAATTTGAATAGCTCGATGATAGCACAACACTAACACTCACTGAACATCAATGAAAACCACAATCAATTATTACTATTACGGTAGGAAGATGAACACACAAATGAAAACAGCTGGTTAACTGACACTAACATCATGTATGAGTTGAGTGAATTCAGCTGGACAAGAATTACCATAAAATTCATACAATGAGTAACAATGTATCTAGTCTAAATGTCAACATAACAATAGTCACATTATTAATATTAATTGTTACTTTCACTTTCAGTTTCAGTTTCGTTATAAATATTAATATTAATCCCTATAACTATAATTATAATAATATGTTAAATAAATAGACGCCAGAAGAAATTCTACACGCATCAAAATATGTACGAATACCGTGAGCTAATCATAATCATATGCAGAACTAATATAATAATATGTGTGTACTCATGCTCGACCTAATAATGTGTATATTCTGTATGCTTGACAGTGACAGGTTTGTGTCATGTGTATCTGATCCTGATAATAATAAACTTGTTTCAAAGTTGTTGTTATCTCAAAGGTCAAAGGTTAGAGTTCACAAGGAAGCTGGCGATTGGTGATCAGTGTTGTGATTTTATAAGAGAAGTCATTACGTACTTATAATGAATCGAATTTAGTCATAAATTATGGATTGAAATGAAACACATTCCTTTTCAAGCAACAATGATCGAAACTTTCCCCATTACCTCAGTCGGTGCTCTGACGTCGCACACTTGAGCTCACCATACCTGTTTGAGTTTGAGTTTTATGTGTTTGTTAGCTGACAAAGGGGAGACCCGCAACGTTCTTTGTTTAGGCCGTGGAGCTACACCATTTTCATTTTCGTGTGCATATTAAATAATATTATTTCGAAATAAAAAATCAAAATAATCTACGCCTCAGCCGCCGTGCAGCGCCGCAATGTAGGCAATATGTGTTCATGTTCTTGCCCAAGCAAAAAGGTAATGTCAAAGAGAAGGATGTGGAGGAGCAAAAGAGAACGGGAGAGGACGAAACGAAGGATACTATGGAAGGACCCTGCGTTCAATTTCTATTTGAACAGTAAATGAAGATGGAGCGGGCACTGATGGTCTAGACAAGTAGACAGAATGATAGTGGGACAATGTAACAATGTAACAGGTGGCGGATTAGTCCAGAGGTAGTGGGCTTTTTCTGTTTACGGTGAGGCGGAGTTGCCGTGGAAGGCATGGGTTCTTTCTTGATGGGTTCGATTCCCCCGGTCGACGAAAATCTTTTTTCAATTTTCTGTTCTTGTCTCTCACTGGCACTGTTGTTACATTATCCCACTATCATTCTGTCTATTTTAACAATAATCATGTCAATTTCTGACATTACTGCAACAGTAAAAGGGATTAAGGCGTCCAGGCTGAGTTGATAGGATGTTAATGCCGTGGTGGGGGAAAAAAGAGGGGGGGGGGGGGAGGGTTGTGTCCAGCACAGTGGCTGCACTGACGCAGTTGTTTTTGGGGTGTGGATTACCGAGTTTGAACACTTTTCACTAGGAGTATGATGAGTAGGCCTGCCAGACAACATAAATAATATTGCAGTTGCAGAGTTTTTGTTATGTATTTTATCATTGCACTTCCACACAAACAGTCTGGGTGTAAATCACGCTTTCGGAATGTTGTTGTTTTCCTTGAGCAAAATGCTTTACTCTTCTTTCTTTGAAAGATAAGGAAAACTGATTATAGTCTGTATTCACGTATAAGTGGAGGCTCACAGAATGTATATAAATATATATTATATATTATATAGTTACTTATTCCCCAGCAGACTGTGTCATTCAAATTCAAAGTCTTTAGTTTGTGCTGCCATTGAAATATTATAATATACTACTATAGAAGGTATGAAGAAACAAGGGAAAATGGTATAGCTTCAAATCATAGACATGTAACAAAACAAAGAACGTTTCGGGTCTCCCCTTCATCAGCAAACAAACTACAAAAAACACAAAACACAAATATACGATAGCTTAAACAGTCAGAAAAATCTAATATACTACTACCACGTTACATTTTGATGATATTTATCATTGCTCACCTTAAGTCGGGTATTCGTTCATATCTGGGTCAAATGAGGAAAAATTGTGTAAAGAATCTTTCAAAATGACTCAACACAAGGACAAGCATTGCCAGTATTCGGGGAGCCGATGGCGCAGTGGTGAAGTCACTCACTTTTGGTTCGAGAGGTTACAGGTTTGAATCCCGGTGGAAGCACTGGCTTTTTTCCTCAGACTTGATCCCACTTTGTAGCGCTGCACTGCGGCTGACGCGTGGTTTATTCAGGTATACCCTCAGAATGGACCCCTGCTTAAGACAAACTTTCCCCTGGGATTAATAAAGGGAATTTTATTTATTATTTATTTATCTATTAAACACAGGATTTCACATGGCCACCGACGCTTGTCTCGATTTAGGAGTAGAAATGGGCACCAGTACGTAACTGGGAAAGTAATCTGTGTCATAGTCTAGCGTCCTTTCCAGAGGATGATGAACCATCACGGTCTGGCACTGGCTCTACGAGCAACAAGGACCTAAAGGACTTACCTTGTGCCAATCTACATATGTGTGTTCATCAGAGTCTTTTGGCACATAGAGTCAGTACTTATCCAGGTGTGCGCAGCGTGAGCGGACAGTATGACACAATATTAATAATATAGACCGCCATCCTTAATATTCAATACCGGTACTTCATTTTATAGATAAAATACTATGGTAACAGTTCATATAAATGTTATTCCAGACTTTGAAAGTGAAAGAGTCTACTTGTAGAAAAAGAAACCAATCAACAAAGTGTAAAATTAACACTGATGAAAAGAGATCTTCGCTTGTCACACTTTCATTTTCAATTAATCATTTTTTATTTGCAATAGAGATGTGTGGGGGGGGGGGGGG
>JARDUL010162450.1:0-10437 GCA_030265205.1 Dirona pellucida
TCAGTTCTCTTCTTACTATCACTACCTTCCAGCGGTTCCTCGGTTCTACGTTTCTTTTCGCTTGTCGCTTACTCCAAACTCCAACCACTCCCACCCTTCCCACTTATTACACGCACTTTTACTCCACCCACCCCCTCTTGTTATAACTTTACGCCACGCACGACAATCTCTCTCCCCTCGTCACTCCCTGCCCTGTCATAATATTATTAGGTCGGGAGGGGGGATGGGGAGGTGAGGATCGCGTGTCATTCATCGACGCCTTGGAAGATTCCATTATCTCCATTAAGTGGGGTAAATTTCTTAAATTTACACTAAATATCGCTAAAACAAGCAGGACTGCACAGCACAGCACTGACTGTCGGTGTAAGTCCCAGCGGTTCTCACAGTTCACGGTTCTCGAGCAGGTCCAAGACCCATAGGTTCAAAAAATAACCGGAACCGGAATCGGAACCGATTCTCGCGGTTCCCAAAAAAGCTTAGAACCGCTCTGCACTAATGGGTACCAGCTGTGAGCTGGGGAAGTAATCTGCGAGAGACCACAGTGTCCTATCCTGAAGGGTGACATTGTCACTCTGACCGCTTCACGACGCCACAGAAACCGAGATAAGCACAAGCTCTATAGGCCTCAAGGACATTAACTTATTTTTTCATTTCTTTCTTTCTTTATCAATTTCCTTTCTACCTTTCAGTGTAAGGTTAAGTGCGGACAAACTTTCGCCAGTGATCTCTATCCAGAGTCTTCCTCTTTGCATCCAAATACCTACACCCCCTCTTTTCTATCACCTCTGATATTATTTCTTGCCATACTTTCTTTGGTCTACCTCTAGGTAATTTACCTTGTTGCCTACATTCTAGAATTTGTTTAACTTTGTACTATTTTCATATCTGTTCATCTTTTTTTCTTTTCTTTTCCCAGGTTTTAAAAGATTTTGATTTTGGCAAACTCCCCATCGACAAGATTCACCTTTCCCAACGCTACTCGACAAATTCAGACGGTTACTACAGACCAGCCTCTATATTACAAATATAACTCTATTTAAAATGTTATTAACTCTATTATTAGAATACACAAGATGTTTTAACTACCACAAATTGTGTCACGCATTCGTTTTATCCATTTACAACGGTAACCATAGTGGAGGGATGGGACAGGTCAGCGGACAACTTGGTACTAGCAGCTTGGTTTGGTTCATCGCTGGTGGCGCCTTTGGTTCGAGAGGTCACGAGTTCAAACCCCGGTGGAGGAAGCACTGGTTTTTTTCTCAAGACCTCGATCCCACTTTGCGGCACTGCTCTGCGGCTACGCCTGGGATATTCCGGTCTACCCTCGGAATAGACCCTAAAGACAAATTTTCCCCTGGGATGAATAAAGGCAATTAATTATTATTATTTATTATCATCAGACAGTGGTGATTAATTCTAACCGACCAAAAACAATATTTGTTTGGTTAGAAATAATCACCACTGTCTGACCAACCAAACCAAGCTGCTGGTGCCAAAGGTCGTCCATTGTCCCGTCCCTCGACTATAGATGTGTATATATGTAGTCTGAATCTCCGTACAAGTACAAATTCGGACTTTACAAAATTTAATATTCCCAAAAATAGCCCAGGTGGCTGCTCTCTGTTGTCCTATGACTGAATAGTAACCACTAGGGTAACAGCAAAAGGTTTACTGGTAAAATTGTTGTCCAATTTACTGGTAATGGTATTTGGACGCAGTGGGCTCGTCACCTACCCACCTTCAATTCCTGATGCAGAGTCTTTCTAGCCATGTGTTAGGTGATGAGTGGTGTAAGTCCTCATTGACAATTGGATTTACTTCCATTTATCATGTGCACCCTTCAGAGCTTGACATATGGCTGGCCCCTACACTGCTTATTGCGGTATAAAGGGGACTCAATAAACATTATTCTCAAGAAGGTTGTGCCATTCAATATCCTCGACTCCTTGGATTATCCTGATTGACTGTTAGGTTTGACATACTAACATTCCGACAGCGTCTTTCTTCTCTGTCTGTAGCTGGGGACTCATTCACACCCGAGTCGAGTGAGGCAAAAAAAATGTGTAAAGTAACAAGTCTTCCCCAAGGAAACATCTCAATCTCATAGTCTCAAGCTCAGGAAGAGAATATTTACCCCTGATTTTCTCACTTGGACAACATGGGTGATTCCTGTTGACATCAGGCCAACGCGTGATAACGCTTGATGGATTGTCTACATTCCTTCTTAGGAATGCCAGGCAAGGGCTGAATATTTATCATATTTTTGTTATCATCCAGGGCCTAAGACTACTCAAAACATATCTTAATTTTAACAGTAAACAAAAAATGAAAACACTGCAATAACATAACAAGACACTATTTTTTTAAATACGATAATTTTATTCCATCATACACACACACACATGCTATCATTCATCGTCCTCTTTTGCTTACACACGTTTTACAATCTCTCTCTCCCTCCCTCCCTCCCCCCAAATCCCCACCCGGTGGAAAACATTTATCTTATTTCAACAATTTCATGTTTTTTTGTTTGTCACATTCTATCATTTATATAATTTGTCTGTTTGCTTGATTTTCTCTTGAGTTTAAGTGGTATGCAAGTTCACTGATTGCTGCATATGAAGGTGTTATACGAGTAGTTATAATTTTTGTCAGTGGTAGCACGATAGCAGACTGCTTTGGAGAAGTAGTCTAAGGAATGATTGCTGCCAGAAGCTAAAAATCCAAATAGAAGGAATGAAAAAACAAGGGAAAATGGTATAGTTTCAAATGTAAAACATGTAACAGAACAAAGAACGTTTCGGGTCTCCCCTTCATCAGCCAACCAACATACTACAGAAAACACAAATGTACGATGTTTTGTGTTTTCTGTAGTATGTTTGTTGGCTGTTGAAGGGGAGACCCGACACGTCCTTTGTTCTGTTACATGTTTTACATTTGAAACTATACCGTTTTTCCATACCTTTTATTTGGAGAAGTAGTGAGATTATGTTTTTAAGATTGAGCCTGTGTAAGAACCAATACGCCTTTTAACACCATCAAAATAACTACATACCACATACATCCTGATTATCTGACCACGCCTGTGTGTTTACACTCTTCTTTCAAAATGAAAATAAAACAATTTACTTCTTTCCCTGTATGTTAACCGGCCCAAAAAAAGTTTTAAAGGCAAAATAACTTTTAGAGATCTGTGTTATAAAACAAATGCCTTAGAAGGATTCATGGCATATTCTGGCCCAACAAGATCAGCAACAAAGACCTTTTAGAAAAATCATACTGCTCTAGTGTAGAAATGCTGATCAAAAGAAGAAGATGGCGATGGCTTGGTCATGTAAGGATGGAAAAAGAAAGAGGGGCAGACCCAAAGAAACGTGACGACGAACTGTTGGAAAAGAGCTCCTGAAAGCAGACCTAACATGGGAGACTATCAACAAAAAAGCGGCCAACCGACTGCAATGGAAATCCCTTATAGAAGCCTTACGTACCCCATAGCACCAAGAGGATTAAGTAAGTTATAAGTTGCACGGTTGCATTTCCAAAACATTTTTTATTTTTATTCTTATTTCTTAGAAATGATATTTGAAAAAAAATAATTTCTTGTTTGACCGACAGTAATGTTAAGTGACGAAGGAGATGATGACAATAATAACAATAAAGGTGATTTTTTGTATTTACAAAGAGTTTTTGATTCAGACTTTGAAATATTAAAAGTCCTGACATCTCACTCATCACTGGAACTACTACTGGACGAGTCGCTGGACATGAGTTCTATGTCTTCGTCTTTGCCGTGGGCCCTCGAATCGGAGATGGCATGGGGTCCGATTCCACTCAGCGAACTCAGGCCGCCTTCCTGGGACGACTGCCAGGACAGAGAGGGGCCGATACCTTGCTGCTGTTGTTGTGATGGTGCTGGTGGTGGGAAGAGGTGGTGACCTGATGTGCCGGATGGCTGCTGTGACTGTTGTTGCTGATGGTGGTGGCTGTGGGCTAATGGTTGTGCTTCTGGCAGAAAGGGATTGGGGAGGGAGAAAAAAAGAATATAAGGATTACAAGTAACTCACCTTGGCACTTAAAAAAAAAGATGGGTTTATAGTCTGTAGCCCCGTACAAGTACAGGCTCACAGACTTTCCATCGTTTAGTAACTCGCCATGACACTTTATTTACCAACAACTTACGGTATCTTTGGATGTCTGGTACCTTTATACCCATTGTGCAATTATCAGCATGTTACTGTTACCGTAGGTAAATAATGGGTGTATAGTAAAAACATAGTAAAAAACAGACTTCTGTAAATGACAATAATCAGTAAACAAATGTTTACAGCACACTGCTAGAGTATCTGGAATGTTTCAGTGCCAGTCGAGACAATAACCAACACCGCCTTGCAAGCAAAAGCAGACCCACTTGCTACCACAGGGCTATACCGCCTTCCCTCTGAGTCTTTACCGTTGAGACAAGGACAATATCTTGTACACCAACTTCAAAGTCTATATTTAAATTAAATCTTTAACAGATCCAAGTATTGACTTGACGACCAGTGACAGTGAGGCATCAAACCTTTCACCTTTCCAATACAAAAGCGTAATCTAAGCCCAAGACAGAAAATCAGCACCGGAAAAGGCAGCGCCAAACCCAATAATTTAACCCACCTTGAGAGTAGAACCTGGACAAGGGTGCTGACCCGGCGACAGGAGTGGTGGACGGTGTGGAATCAGGAACATTTCCCATGGAGAGACAACTGTGCCTCATTTCTAGATCTGTCGGGTAAGGTCTTCTGGGATCACCTTCAGGAGGGAAAAGAATAATAATAATAATAATAATAATAATACTTTATTTTCATTCCATTAGGGAAATTATTTTTTAAAACGTGTATAAAAATCACAACACATATTATACGCATAAGATATGGAGCATCACAGTATTTAAATGCATAAAAATACATGATGATTAGGTTGGCAACTGTAAATGCATCGGTACTAGTACTGTAAGAAACAGATGCGAATATGCTAATTCCAAACAAAGTCTGATTGAGATTGTCTTGTGACTTTCAAATCAAATCTTCTAATGTCTCGATTATGGTAATCAGAAATGATTCAAGCCACTGGAAATAGTTTTGAAGAATGTTTGGAAGTGTATTTTAAGAACATCATTAAGATCCAATCTCTTCATTACAGTACAATCTCAAATATGTAATATCATACATACGGTACACCTCACATTTAACAAGCTTGGATTCAACAAGACCTTCAATCGAACGAAGTGACGAAAAATCTAGAGTGTTTTTTTTCTCCCCTATATTAATAAAAGCGCCTTTCAGTCACCAAGGTTTTAATACATGCAGCCTCTGCAATAACGACATAACTAACCCCCCCCCCCCCCCCCCCTAAATGTTAAAAAAATATACACAAGTGCTAGTTGCTGGAGAGTCCTTATGAGTTATGAGGTCTCGCCATCAGTGACTTATGGATGGATTGTTTCAAAGTAATTCCAAGTTTGTACATTGGTTGTATGTAACTCCTGACAAAACATTCACATTTCAACGTTTATAACTAGAACTAATGGACAGACCCATCAATATAATTGTTATATCTGAGGTGCACAGTAGATATTATATAAAATGTGTGACAGGCTATAGAGGTTGAGATGTAATCATTACCAGGGCCCCAGGTGGGTGGGGCAGCCACTGCATTGCTGGCACTGATTCGATGGGCGTACTTGATGAGGTCTTCGGATGACACTTGGTTTGTCTGGGCTTTGCGAATACTCGACAGCTTCTGTTTGGCCTGATAGACGGCTGTCGCCTGAAATATGTACAACATCAGGAAGGGCATTCATAGAATGGTTATAAGAAAATAGCTTTGGCAACACATCATCAGCAGGTCATCATTATCACTATTGTATTTAATAATAAATAAATAAGTTAAATAAGTTGGGCATTATATCTTAATTACCGGTACCCAAATCACTGCTTGTGAGAAGCATGTTATCATGAACTGCCTCTGCATTTTGATTGTTCAAATGCTCTAGTTCTACACTCATCGTTTTAAGTTTTTGACATCAAAACAGATGCTAAAATAGTGGGAAACCCAAAACGCCCCATGCATTGTTCATCATTTTAATGGCAAAACTGTACTGTTGCACCGGCACTCTTCCATTTGGCCGTAACCCAGAGACAATTTCTAGTTCTATAAGGAGACACTAGGCACAAACTGAATGGATCACCTGCACTTGCTTTCCATATGATTATATGAGCGAAGAGTACCTACAGAAGATGCTGTGATGAGTACTAGCTGGCACTACTTTTTTTAAAAAGGTGACATTTGTAGCTCGGACATCAGTTGCTGCACTTAATACAAACGAATGCAATCCAGCTCATGTCTGGTTAACCATTGGCATCATATAGAGCTGGTCTCCGCTGGTGCCGTATTTTCCTATACCACTGGTCAACTGCTGGTTAAAGTCATGCCCAATAGCGCTTGCGGTTACTTAAAAGTAAAAGTTCTGCAATACTAAAATAACAAAGCGATGTAAAGTGTTAAAATAAAAACAATAGCAGTACCCAGTCACACTGACACCATTTGCTGATGTGAACACACTTACCATAATTATTTCGGCCTCTTTGAAAGTGCGCTGTAATTGACGAATTTCTGAATCTCTTTTAGCTACCTCCCCTCGTAGCTCATCCATCACTTTCTGAACCTTTTCTTGTTCTTCAGCTAAAATAAAAACAAGAATCAAAAGATCAAAACAGGTGAATATGAATAATATAATAATATATAAACAATAGCAATAATACCTAACAATCACATAGGCAGCAACACTTTTGCTTAAAAAAAAAAAAAATTGTTCCCCCCAATGTGGATGAATCTAACTCTTCGTTGCAAAGCAAAAGGGGGAAATGATGAAGAAAGAAGTGTTAATGAAATGAAAGATTTAAAATGGCGTCAACACACTGCCTACCAATTTTGAGGAGATCCTTCATCTCAGTATCCTGTTCGATGAGGAGGTTCATCAAATCTTCTGCATCAGGAGCATCTGACTTTTGTTGGGATTTGGGGACGGCAATCTGCTCTATCAGTTCTCTTGAGGAATGATTTGGAAAGAATATATATATATATATATGTGTGTGCACGTTTTGAGGATACACCTAAGATTCTAGTCAACAGTTACACATGCCAAAAAATTTGCTCAGGTTTATATAAGACTAAAGACCCTATTGCATGGCAATGGTCCTCTGGTGGGATGGACATGGTGTTGTTCTTAAGGGCTTACTCGAACTTTGAGGAAATATGACTATTATTATGCATGGTTTTGCATTTTCAAAAAGTCATTTACAATCATTAATAGTATGACTATAGATAATAGACTGCACACACACAAAAAACAAAAAATTACGTAACACTAACACTAATTAATCTGATACTAATAATTATAGGTAACGTCAATTGGCACCCAGTGACTCGGTGCCAATTGACGAAAACAGGGGTAAAACGTCAATTGGCACCGAGTGACTCTGTGTCTATTGACGAAAACACAGGTAAACGTCAATTGGCACCGAGCGGCATCGAGGTACTCGGTCACATTGTACCGAGCGGTATCGAGGCACTCGACCACAATTGACACACGCCTGGGTCATTTTGACCCACGAGTGGCGGTGTATAGGTTAAAATATAATTTGTAAAAAATGAAGAAAAAAAAAAAAGGCGGTTGCGAGGTTAGAACTAGAACTTGTGACCTTCTTCGCGTGTATTTTAACAAATAAATAAATAAAAAATGACCAAAATGGAAGAATACTCCGATGAGTTCTGCAAGGTTAGAACTCGCGACCTTTTCGTGTAAAGCAGACGTGTTAACCACTTCACCACAGAATCAGTTGCAATTGGTGGCATGGTATAATTACAATTCATAATCATATAGTATAATAGTGTACAACCAAATATGTGGGCGAATAGTCACTCCGTTTAAACAATGGAGAGTTCCAATCATGCCCAGTTGTAATTGGATACAATAACTTCGATTCCGCGCGGTTCCAATTGACGATTACTTGTACTTGTCTTGTGACCTCCATACCGCTCGGTGTCAATTGACGTTTACACCTGTTTTCGTCAATTGGCACCGAGCCACTCTGTGCCAATTGACACTACGAGAAATAATAGAGTTAATAATAGGCCACAGCACTCTATTTTCATGTTACTTTTCCTTAATGTGAAAACCGAAAACCGTCCCCTTCTTATCTCAGTCTATGTGGTCATGGGTTAACAATAACAATAACAACACTTTCATTTCAGTTTCAGTTTCAGTTTTAGTTTTATTCAGTTTCAGTTTCAGTTTGTTTCAATCTTTTTAATTTTAAGTAAGTCAATTATCTCGAGAATAAAACATAATACACAACACAAAATGATGCAATGGCAATAATAATAGAGAGCATTTTTAATAATCAATCAACTAGCACTAGCGTGCAGTCAGTGACCCTCAATATATTTTATATCTAATCTACTGACTACTGATCTGGATCTGGACTCGGCTGACTCAACTGACTGAGTCTGGACTGCACTAAATTTTGTCTAAATTCAATTCATTGGTAACTGATAGTTTTCAGTACAAGTCTTGTTTACCTTCATGTCTTTCTCTGGGGGCTCGCCTGATGCCATTTTAACAAATTATTCTACACCACCGCCAGAAGTCGATGGTTGAGAAATCTAGACAAAACCACGCAGAAGTTGACTTCTTCACCAGTTCACCACAATTCTCAAATTCAAACCTGATTGTTTCGTTCTTTTAGGCCTACTAATTAATTTATGTTTTGTACGAAGAGTAAATTTCAAGTTTCTAGAGTGTAGATAACCCGTGTCTTTAGATGAGAGCATGGGGAGCGGGCAGCTCCTTACACTGGTGACCATGTGACCAATCAATCACCAGCTGAAACTTGGTAGGTAAGTAATATAATGCAGTGCCAGCGAAATAGACAAAGACATGGACAATGGTTGTCGACAGTAAAAGCTGAACCCGTGTCTTGCAACGGTGTGGAAATATTCGACGACGTTAGCAGTCACACACTCAATCTTAAGTCAGACAATTTATATTTTTTCCCCACTAAATATGTGTTAAAACAGTACAAACAAAAACAATAAATTAAAAACACAAATATATACCTATGCCACAGGCGTGACGTCCCAAATTATGTAGATAAACACACCTCCATGCCTTTTTTGTTTTTGTTTATAATAACTATCTTGTTGTTCTGATATTGATAATGATAAGTCAAATAAATAAGATGTTATGTCATTTGTTTCTCTTACACTTGTGATGTTATAATACGGAAAAATTATTTGTAATACCTACATGATATCATAATATTACTTCGTTCTCAATCTCACTGAAATTACTTTTCATTAGCTGTGACTGATGGCAAGGGTACTTTATCTTTAGTCTATAGTAATATTTCGAGTAAGACCAAAACAACCAAAGTGTCAGCCGCAGTGCAGCGCCGCACTGTAGTGCAAGAGTTCAAATTCTTGCCCAAGAAAAAAAAACCACAATGTCAAAAGCCAGACTCGAACCCGCGCCATTTGCGTGATTAGTGCAATGTCTTAACCTCTCGGCTACCGCGCCACCTAATTTAAAAAAATAAATAATTGAAGTTTTGTGACATATCTAGTCTTTCGATATAGCGGCGCATCTATCTGGAATATCTAACATGTGTGTATCTAGCTCAATATAATATATTACTAGACCTAGAGATTATAACTTTTCAAAGCTTCTTTTTCTGACCGTGATTTTTTCCTTTGCTGCACATTAGAAGTCGTTCGAGTTTATATTAATTAACAAATTTACAACTTTATATTCCTTGATAAAATTCATCCTTATAACTACAGCATCTGTGTGATGACAAAAGCAGACGAAGAAAAACTGGATGCCTTTCACCGCAAATAGCTCCGTCGTGTATTTAATAATATTTACTATCCGGCCACCATATTATGTAATAAATCCCTTTATTCAAAAAGCAATTCAATATCTTTCTCCATTGAAATTTTAGACAGCCGATGGCGACTTTTTGGTCATATCCTGCGGAGACATGAGCGCATTCCGGCAAACATACCCATGTCAGCCTATTTCGCCAAATCCTGGAAAAAAACAACAACTTACGAGGAAGGCCACTAACAACTCTGCCTGTTACACTAAACAACGACCTCGCCTGCTTCCAGGATCCCACCAAGGTTCTAAAATCTGAAAGAGACCTGAAATATATAAGAGGGGCAGCTCAAACCGAGAAGGGTGGAAAAAGCTCACACTAAGACGTGAACGACCATAAATCAAGCAAAACTGGAGTTCGAAGTTTTTAGACCAGTGAATTGTGTGTGTGTGTGTGTGTGTGTGTGTGTGTGTGTGTGTGTGTGTGTGTGTGTGTGTGCGTGTGTCTGTGTGTGTGT
>JARDUL010162561.1:0-10436 GCA_030265205.1 Dirona pellucida
AAAATAAGCGTTTTTATTGGCTAAGAGTACGAGATAATGCTGGTCGGAAACGAGCTTGCCTATTTCGCTAGATTTTTGGTATCAAATGTCAGTATCAACTGCTGATTATCGATGTCGCGAAACAGGGGTTTGACTAAAATGTATGTCGCAAATTCGAGGTTTTTATTACTAATAATATATAAAGCAAAAAATTTGGGACCAGAGGTCAATGTCGCTATCCAGAGACTGTCGTTATTCAGGGATGTCATTATGCGGAAGTTGCACTGTAATAATAATGAATAACATTTGTAGAGCGGCTATATCCTGTACAATACAAATTCATGGCACTGTCTTTACATTTACATTTTTAATACTTGAAATACAAATGACTTGCATCTTAGGCGGATACATTTATTACATTTATTAGGCCCCAGAACAGAACCTTGTGGGACACCATGATTTGTGTTACAGGTTTTCAAATCAAGTTTTCCACTATGTAGCTATAGTTTTACATTGACCTGTAGGATAAGAACTAAACCAATTAAGAGCGATGCCAGTAATGCTATATAGGTGACTTCTAGATGTTCTAAAAAGGATGTGATCAATGATGTCAAAGGCAGATAAAAAATCAGCAAATTCAATTTAAAGTGAAGGGTTATGATTGAATATATTTAAAGTTGTGACAGTGAACATGGGACTACAAACATTCACTACTTTGTAGCTATAAAAAGAGGAAAAAACCAAACAAATTGTATTGTCTTCATTTAGTAGAGTCACTTCTTTTGTATATGAATATATTATATTTTCCAGTGGGACTGATTTTTACTGGAATGTCCAATGCATAATGCAAGCTTGTGTACTGGGGCACTATGAACAGAAAGTGGCTGAAAATTCATGTTGTCGCACTTTCAGGTTTTTTCCTCCTTTTTTTCCCTCCACCTTTTAGACAATTCCAAAACCGCTTGGCCAAGAACATCACTCTTCAATTGGAGGACAAAAACACATCTGGGCTGGAGACCGAGCCAGAAGAGAAACGGGAAGTGTTGTCGAGATTGAAGCCACTCGGTGCCCGGCATAAAGTTGGCACAACTAGGACTGGAGCTGTTATTTCGGGTAAGATTATTTATGCTAGCATTACCCAGGAATGCCACATTTCGGGAAATTAGATAGTCAAATTACATTACTTAGCATGGATATATGTTTAAATCAATGGCTTGTTCATTATAATAATAATATGTTTTGTTTGGAAAGGTCGGGGAAGCCACTGTATTGAGAAGTGCCAGGCGATACGTAAATAGATCAGGAAATTTTGACAGAGTCCAATACTTAGCATCTCTGATTATCTTTCCTGTTGTCAGGCCTTGGAGTTTTTGATTTTATACTTCGCTTTTAAGAATTGTGAAAAATTAAGTGATTGTATGCTGTATTGATGTGGGAGATCCTCAATCTTATATACTTATATATGATCGTAGGCTATTGTTGCATTTCTAGTCCATGTTTAAAAGGGATTATGTATATTGAATTTTCCATCTTGGGTCAAAACCTTGCACTGTCTGACTTTCACCCTTAATTTTAGGTTAAATACCTCATAATTTAGTTAAAGACTGAACGAGACAAAACTTAGTCCTACATTGTTTCATTCAAAGTTTTGAACACTGAGGTCAAGTCAATGTTAAGAACATTTCATGTCATTGTTTTGTACTTTGACAATGCTACCTCGAGTCAGAGGTATTTCTTGTTTTTGCTTGTAATTTCCATTATAATGTCATTCACAATATAGCCAACATAGAATTTTATAATTTTTTACACTTCTTCATCTTTTTATGACCTCAGGATCAGCTGGTCGACTCAAAGACCAAAGAGAGGCTTCTGCTCCAAAACAGGTTCCATCCAAGGGCTTTGCCATCTTTGCGGATGAGAATGCTCCCCAACTGCAACAGACCAACGAATGGGTCTCTATGCCAAAACGATCAGTAGACAGTAAAGAAAATGAACAAAATCCTGGCGTCTGGACCGGTGCAAGAGTAAGTTGTTGTTTTCATCACAATGTCTTGTTATTAATATAAGTATATACTATTACTAACCTTTGGATAGTGTACTAACCCTTGGGATCTTTTTAGATGTTGCTATGGAATGGGATAGTATTTAATTTGCAATATAATATTATTATACTAGACAGTAGTACAAAAAAATAGTATGGAGTCAGTTTGAAAGAAATGGCAATGTTTCTCCTGTTCACTGTAACGTTAATATTTACACTTCAAATGTAGAAACAAAGACAATAGGTTGCTGCATTTAAATATGAGACATGAAATTACAAGCCTATGTATTTCTTTTCCTTTAAAAAAAATCTATATTATGAGTTAAATTCTGTATTGTCCCTCTTAATGATAATGGGGATGATACTGCAGTAATCCTTTAAACATAATTGATCAAGATGCAAAGTAATAAAATGACATGAAAAATAGCGATCAAATCATAGTTTTACGATGACTATCCATAGTCTTTTACTTGGGTCAGGGACCAAAAGTGTCAAGTATCTGATGGTTTATAGTTATGAAAGAATACAACTGTATTCAGCTGCTGTCATTATGCCCTTTCAATATCGTCTGCCCGCAACATTTTGTGGTTGTCAACATTTTTAACTGTGAAAGCTGAGTATAGTCTGTGTCTAAATACCTGGTCAAACAGAATGACTTTTAGTTTCACAACTGTCTGGTGGATTTTGATAAAATTGAGTATGCTGACCTTCCTTATCAACAGTGTTAAGAAATATCTTTTCCTACTTATATGCAATATGCTCTTTGATATATATGTATAACAACAATATCCTTGTGCTTTTCATCACAGTATCGCCAAGGTCGTGTTGCCAGTGAAACAGTAGCATCTGCAGGACAAGGTGCCTTTAAGATTCATGAGGATCCTCATGAAGCTGCAACCATGTAAGGACTAAATTGTTGTGCAGAAAGGGGTATTTTTGTGGATGGAAGTTCATCAGCATATTATGCTTAGCATTTTAGAAATTGTAAGTCTTTCACAGGGATGTCAGATTGCCAAATTTTGTAGGATTTCCAATTTTTTGGCCGTCAGCGAATTTCCGATTTTGGGCACTCAGAAGGCCGAGTTTCACTAGTGTCAGCAGGAATCTTCAAAAATGTGAAAGAAAAATATTCAGAAGTAAATGAAATCAGATACGTTTACTTTGTTTCTTTGTAAAAATCGGAAACAACCGACTGCTCGGATATTCGATATCGTATGTGGCTGCTAATGTTAACCTATTTGCCGACAGTGTATCGAGATGGCAAATGATGGTACCTGCTGTTATGTTGCCTTCATTTCGTGTTATTTGTATCGATTTCTGCAAAAATGATCGCCTCTCTGTTTCAAATCAGTCACATGTTGTTTTTTTTTGTTGTTTGTTTGTTCTAGACGTCTAGACAGGTTTTGCTTCACATCTATTTTGATGTGTCCGAGTCTAAATGCCGTGACGTTCCTTTATTGTCGCACTCGTACCGATTTAATTGATGATGAAAAGTGAACTTGGTGAAAAGTTTACGGTTTGAGAAACCGATTACGCTCAGCTTCCAAATTTGGCTGATCAGTTAGATACAAATATTTTTCAACCCACAATGCAATGTGTCGCATCGCGACGTTGTTACTTTCATTATTCTTTTATCGAGTTGATCGGTTCGATTGTAAATTTTGTTACGGACTCTTGAGATTGAGACCTTCATCAATCATTTTAATCTCTCTCAGAGAGTCAGAGATCAGACTTTTTATGAATGGCCCGATAATGGAGGAATTTGATTTTTTTTAAAGGCCTCAATAACTCAATTCATTTATTTATTGTCCTGCGAATAACAATAACATAATGTAGGATTGTGCATCCCCCAGATACTTTTGAAGCATATTTATTATGGGTTTTTTTGGGTTTGTTTTTTTTCAGGACTCCCATGAAAACCACAATGATGAATCACCAACCTTTAAGGTAAAAAAAGAGTTATTGTTTTTTGTTATCAATAACATTTTAGATGTTGGAAACATATTCATACATACATATATTATATATATAATACATCTTTTTGATGCCGTTTTCAAATGAGCAGTGCTAATTTTCTCTCCTTTTTTTGCGACAATAACTATTTAAAAAAAATAATCACAACTCCATCCCACATTTAGCTTTTAATGAATTTTGACCCACAAATGGGGTGAACTTAATTGTGTGCAAGTCTTTTTCCCTTTATTAAGATATTGATCCATATATTATTGATTATGTAATAACAGAGCTTTTATATGTCACAATTATAGCTTGTCTCATCTTGGTTAGTACGATTGTCACATTCATTACGCCTGTTTTGTTTTTTTGTTTGACACTTTTAATTTAATGTCTTTCAGCGCTGTGAAAGCTCCACAGGAAAAAGATGTCCTGAGTGGTTTGCGGCAAGGGCAGCAGAGTGTACCAAATTTGAATGAGGGAATTCCGATGTATCCCAAAGACAAGATTTATAACGGCTTGCAGGAGTTCAGCTTTGAGGAATTGCGAGCTATCCAATATGCGAGAAAGGTGGCAGCTGCCCGAAAAGAAGGTGAAAGATTTCGTCTAGAGAATGGGCTAGAAGAAAAGAAAAAATCCCTATAAAATTCCCTTGCTCTTGAAATGAAATAACAATTGCTTTTACGATTGGCAAAATACTTCCAAGCCTTGGTGGGTGACCCTGTATATAGAGATAGGTAGTAGATTTCTGATTTTTGAATTATAATATACCTGTACAACTGTTATATTTCGACTGGATTTCACGAAAGAGATTAATTGTTACACAGCAAACATGCCTGAGTTTTGTGATTGTTATGTATGGAACCATCCCTTTGACTTTATGAAAGCAGGGTCACAAAGCAAATGTATCTGTATTCATTTCAAATGTTGGCAATTGATCAGAAATAGTCGAGCAATAATGTTTTGATTGACGCTGTTCAGCAATATCCAATGAATTGATTTGATATACATATTTCCTTTTCTCTCCGCAGAGGAACGTAATCAAAGAGAGGCAGCTATGAAGGCCCAGCTGGAGGCTCAAGCGCAGAGATTGCAAGCCCAAGAAAGCAGATTGGCATCCTTCGAGGCCTTGATCCAATCTCAACTTGGCAGTCTCAATATTCAAAATCAAAGGTTACCGCAAACATTTTTTATTTGTGTGACATTTTCTAGAATCAAAATAGTCTAATTTTAAAATATTCTTTTTTGATATTTATTTTTTTGATATTAAAAAAAAAACACATGAAAAGGCATAGGTTATTTATACTTAATGAACAATTAAAAGAGAGAAATAAGAGTTTGTTTGGATAAATGTCCCATTTTGATTTCCAGACCTCCTGAAGCTGGGCAAACCATGCAAGGATCAACAGATCAAATTCCACCCCATTCATCTGAACTGCTGACACAGACTCAGCCTTCTCATTCCGGCGAGGTTGTTATTCAGCCGCCGTCAAATCAAAATGCTCAGACATTTGAAAATGAAGCTCAGCCACCTCTTCAAATGCCGTCAGCATCAGATATAAAGAGGTGACTTTTGATTTAAGTTTACAGTAGAATTATATTTTTTTACTGTTTGAAAGTAATGCAGTCATTCAACCATTTGGCTGATGTTAATTTCTTTAAATTCTTACCATTTAAAATCAGTTCCCCATTCATTCTTAAAATGAATTCGTTTCAGTAATATTAATGAAAGGAAATACCAATTGCTTTTCATGTCTTTCTTTCTGCCTAGGCCAGAATGGTTTAAGTAGAAATTTGATTGCTTGGTAGACTAAACTCAAATGCCAGGCCAAAGTTGGAGTACCTAAAAGCATGGTATTCGTGTTGACTGGAACCAAAGTCTTAGAAAGAAAAAAAACTGAATACATTAGTACCCTCTGTGAGACTTGCATTATTTCCAAGCTCATGTATTTTAATGGCACAATGGCAGTTTCAAGTTTGGGACTTTGAAGAAGAAATAAAAAACAAAAATACACCATACATTGACTACACAAGTGAAATCAGACTAAAAGCACTGTTTTCTCGTCTCCAGAGGATCATGTTCATAGGCGAAGACTACTGTATAGTTGTATTTTTAAAAACTGAGAACGGTCATGATATTGATGCAAGTTGCAAGAAATTAACCTAGTGTGCAGAAGATGACAAAAATCTCTGTAATTATGTTTTGTCATCCCTGTGTTCGATTTATTGGGGTTGTATGGTTGGTTCAGAGTTGTGCTAATGTGCCCATCTCTGTACAGGAATTCTGTGCGTGCTAGACAAGAGCAACTCAATAAGAAGATGGAGGAAGCAGTTGTTGCCACAGGGGTCAATGCGTCAAGTGATTTCATCACACCAACGAACATTTCAGGAGTATGCCTTGGTAAGAAATCCTACTATTTTGCCAATACCATGTTTAGAGTGCTACCAAAAGAATGTTGTGGTAAAGAGGGCTGATGTAAGAAATATTTTTCAAGGGTAGAATGAGGAGTATAACTATAAGTAGTATTTTATAGTGAGAGGTTTGACCCAAAGACTGTTTTTCAGAGATGAAAGAAAATGTTTAGTCAAGATTTGTAGCTTACATTTTTTTTTTAAATTTGTGATGAGTATAGCTGTAGACTTCAATTTTGTTTCAAAAATTGTACTCTTGTTATTATGCTTCATATTGTCAAGAGTGGGCTAGACCTAGAACTGTAATGTTTCAGACTCCATTGGAGGAATTTCCCATTGGAAATAAATCAAGGAGCGAATATTAAGACTGTAGTTTGAATTGAATTCTGGAAAGAACAAATAAATAAAATATTATAGCTGACACTAATCAACGTGAAGTCTCCGTGGAATGTTTAGGGGATGGGAAAGGTTGAATTTTAACAGATGTTAAGAAAAGAAAAACTTTTGATTTCCCAGTTGTGGGCAGATTGTGACCCCTTAAGACTACCTGAAAAACTACTAGATAACGGTGAATAATTGTCAGTAAATTGATTTCAAAACACACAAAGAGAAGAACCTATAAAAAACTTGTTGTTTTACTTTCTGTTCTATCACCAATCAACATATGTAAAAGTGCTCACTGGGTGTTATATCTCTGTTGCGAACCTTTGTCATGATTTAACTCACACTTCGGAAACAGGGCTATTAAAATACTTTATACCATTATATATGAAAATAATCAAATCTTTTTTATTTTTTTTGTTTTTTTTTATTTTATAGATTTACCTGCATACTTCTTATATTCTTAATTTAAAATTGAAAGAAGTTGAAAATATAACATAGATTTCACCTCATGACTTTATTGCGTGTCAGCAGCCTTATCCAATTGGAAAATTCAGATTAGAAATGGCTTAGCTAGCATTAAGGAACTATTACATGCCAACTGACTGAAACGTTCATCAACTTTATTATTTGACGTCTTATTATTAACTGTTCAGGTAAGCCTTTATCCTCCAGCTCTGCGGGACACCAGAGCAGTGGAAGCCAGAGAACACCGATCTTTAACAGTGTGTCTACATACTCATCCCTGGGGTCCTCGGGTAGTCTGAAGAACTATGTCCATCGTAACAACAGCGTGTCTTCTAGCAAACAACAGACCCCGTTAGATTCGTCCTTTGGCCTCAGCCAATCGTCGTTTCGCTCCACCCCTGCTGGTCTGACAAATGATGAGAGGCCCCCTTCAGTTTGCAGTAGCGGTGGTGGCAGGAGTAAAATGGTAAGGTTAATGATTGAGTTGGGTTGACAAATCAGGAAAATGTTGGAAATTGTGGAGAAGAAAAAAGAATTGGATCAATTTTTACAAATGATTAGGTTTTTGAAAATTTCAACTACTTTACAGTAGGAGGGAAGATAAAGCCGCATCATCATAATACATTGATGTTGCTTCGAGGTTGTCTGGTTAGTTCTCGTGAATTGATAAATAGAAAATAAAGGAAGAAATGAAGGAGGAAAGAATGAAATGACTGAAAGCTATTTGATAAAGACAGAAAGAGTAATGGAAATAGTTACATCTGTGCTCGACCTGCCCAAGGAGCAATGATGTGATTATTAGCCATTATTTAAGGCATTGCATATTTGTTTGTTATCTGTTCCCTATAGTACCATAATTAAACAGTGTAGGGACCAGCTCTGTGTCTGGCTGAGGACAGTGTGTAAGGCAGAAGGCATCGATGCGCAGACCTTAGATAAAACGTATCCAGGTTAAGTCAAGTGCAAGTCTGTGACCCACTAGTACACATGGCTTGATACAGAACTTGAAAATCTATGGATCAAGATTTTTAAGGCAAGCAGGGGATCAACCCACTGTGCCAATAAACCTTGTTTGGGACAAGAAACAATACACTGCTGTTCAATATTACTCATATCTGAACCAGATAACATGATATTATAGCCTCAGGTGTTCACTCAACAGGTATAGAATTTGGGGAAATCTTACCAAAGAGGCAAAGGCATTACACATATTAGGGTAATCTTGTATTTCATGCTAATTCTATTCCAGTTCTAGTGTAATATGCATTTCATTTTGATAATTTAATCCATTTCTCTCTGTTTTGGTCTCCCATTTTTTTTCTCTCCATGGTGGTTTCCAGCCAATATCAGCACCATCTCCAACTGTTTGTACTAGAGAGGCTGTGCAACTGGTTCAAGACATGTTCTGTGCTGAGCTTGATCCAGAAAGTACTGTGGAAGAAGGTACAACCACTGGTAAGTGGGTGTGTGTGTCTGTATTTATGCTTATTTAATTTTTTTTTAGATAATCTATAAAAATAATTATGATTATGAAAATATATCTGCTAAATATTGTCTTGTTCAACGTTATATTTCCATGTCATTATTCTGTTTGCTCTCCCATTTGAATTTTGTTGTTGTTGTTATTGTTGTGTGCTTTTTAATATTGTTTTTAGTGAGAAGCTAGCTCTTGCTAGTTTCATTTTGCTAAATCCTTCATCCAAATCAATGCCAGCTCAGGAATAATATGCAGTTTTGATTTGACGAATATATTTCAGAACTTGGCAATCCTGCTCCTGCTCTCGCTTTTCAAATTTGCGAAGACGGAACAGATGACAGAATCCCCTTGAATCATGGAGCTCCAGGCTTTCAGATACATGCCGATCACAACAGGTTGGTTTGTTTTTTTCCCCTCTCTCCTACATATCCATATATTGGCATCGTTCTTATTGCAAATTTGTGGTGGTTGAAGAATAGGGTTAATCACTATTAGTTAGTGGAGTTAATTACAGCTTGATTTTATTTCCGTTGTCATTTTATTTTCTTTAGTATTGAATTGAAGTCTTGACTGAACAATTGTCATTGTCATTTATAAAGTGGATTTATAGCTTTTATAAATTTGTGACAATATACAGATTTAGGAATTAAAACATAGGGGAGTAACAATAAATTCTTAAAAGACGGAACTTGATTCATAATAATTGAACCTGACACTGGAAAGGTAGAATGGATTTTTTGTATAAAAAGAAAGTAGAAAGAAATTTGTGATTTTCATCCAGGCAGTTTCATGATTACGAAAAAGGAAATGTACTTTAAGAATGTAGGGGTGCAGTGGTCTGCACGACACCGATGAGAAATGAAAGAATGTACCAAGTTCAAAACATGTTTCAATATTATACTAACTGACTGCGTCTTCTGGCTCCATGGGTAGTTGGAACACTAGCCTTCTCGGATGAGTGAAAAACAGGAGGTCCCCTGTTTTCACTAGGCTCACTAAAGAACCCATGGCTGTTGCAAAATCATGATGAGTTGTCCTGTTTTGTCCTGGCAAAATTGAAATTCTACCCACTAGACACAATTGGATGATCACCTGCTTGTCTCTGATCCTTGGTATAAAAAGCTTCCAATTCTATGTTTTATAGAGTGGTACTAAAGGGAATGGATAAGAACGAAAGACACTTTAAGAATGTGGGCAATTCTGTTCCATTATATTATGATAAAATTCATTGGGTTTTTTGGGGTTTGTTTTATTTCCTCTTGTCAGTGAGTCGTCACGCATGATTATCCATCAAGATGATGATGGCCAGCCTCCTACAAAGTTTGCCATTTTTCAAGATGACCAAAATAAGCAATATGCTGCTGCTGCAACACCGGCCCAGTCGTCCACCTTTGAGTGCTTTCAGGATGAACAGATTGACCATGTCAAGTCCAGCCGGTAACTGTCTTTGATTTCCCGTAAATATTGAAATATAATGAAATGAGGCCAAAAGTGACATTTTTGTATGTTTCCTGTAAATATAAAAATAGATAGAATGAGACTAGAAGTAGAAGTGGCATTTTTGTACACAATGCTTCCCAACTTTTCCCTTCCAATATTTGGTGCCTTTCAAATAGAAGTTTCAAGATTAATGGTCAGTAGCTTCTGAGTGATTGGTGAGAAATTTGCCATAGTCATAGTCATAGTGCTCAAATGGGTATCTCTTTAATATAATAATAATAATAA
>JARDUL010163005.1:0-10431 GCA_030265205.1 Dirona pellucida
TGATGGTAGAGTTTAGTTGTAGTCTGGCTGGTGTGAGGGAGGAAGGATGACTGGTTGGTGTGTGTGATGGTAGAGTTAAGTTGTAGTCTGGCTGGTGTGAGGGAGGAAGGATGACTGGTTGGTGTGTGTGATGGTAGAGTTTAGTTGTAGTCTGGCTGGTGTGAGGGAGGAAGGATGACTGGTTGGTGTGTGTCATGGTAGAGTTTAGTTGTAGTCTGACTGGTGTGCGATAGCAGAGTTGCAGTGTGCTTGGTGTGTGATAAGGAGGGATATAATATCCCAATATGACGGCTGATGGTCCTCATTCAAATGTTGCAATAATGTTGTGAGTATCATTGTTTTCCTGTGATGGTTTGTGAGAATGATTTGATTACAGTTAACTCCATTTAAATGGAACTCTTGTGTCTGTCAAATTTATTTTACTTTTACAGACCCTCTCTTTATAATTTATCTGTTGCATTTTTACATATATATGTGCAGTCATACCTTAAGCATTGTGATTTATGTTGCTATTATTATGTTTATTATTTAACCACATGTATATAACCTTGTTTGTGTCAAATGTCATCTTGATGACTTGAATGGCCAAATGTCAGCTGTAATGCAAAGATTTGATGGGAGTGTCTGTTTGTGGATGTTGATGCCAAAGGCTAATCCTTTTTGTCTACTCAGTCACGCACATTTCATTGACTTAACAGATGTTGCCTTGACATTCATGTATAAATGATATATCAACCACTTGTATCTGTATGCTATTGTTTTGTTTTGTTATCTATCCAAACCCCTTCATACCGCAAAGCAGGACACGAATATAAAGTTTTATTAAGACTGCTTTTCACATGTATGGGGTCTGGGTCTTTGATGACCATGTTTTAATGATCATGTTGTTATGGTGCTACCATCGTCCCATTAAAAAAACCAAGATGTCTGTAACTGTCTTTTGTTATAGAGTAGGTAGACCAGGGGTGTTACGAATCCAATTGAAAAGCCTTGAGTTTCTAGATACCTACTAGATGTATCATTTCTCTCTCTCAAAAACATATGTGTCAACACGGGCACACTCACATTCAGCCAACCAGGTGGTGTGAGGACAGACCCGTATAGAATATAAATACAATATTATATTTTATGTATGCTATGTTTTCTGTTAGTGTCACCCCGTACCTTTCTCTTTGGATCCTCAATTGTGAGGCCACTGGTCTGTTATTCTTCAACATTTCTTTATCCAAGTTTGGATTCTTTAGAGTGGAATGACCATCACTTTCTTTGGAGTAAAGGAGTAAAGCATTTGTCCATATTTGTAGCAGGTTCATCTTCCTTTTGTTTCTATGATGGAGAAATTGATGACATGATGTTGTCTAATTCATTTTGGATGTGGCTAATTTTCTTAGAGTAGAAGTCTGCAAACTTGTTAGTATTGTTCGCCATAATTTGTGAATCGCTGCAGGTGGGTAGACCTGTATCGGTTGATGGCTGGCTTATTGGCTGTACGATTCATGTCTCTTAGTTTATTTTTACCTCAGCCAATTTATCTTTGACACATCGTATAACCTTGTTGCTGATATTAGTTGATTTTCTTGTTTCTCAGTACTTTGTAAATTTGACGGTGAATTTCCACTTTTGATGTCCACTCTTTTCTGCATTACAAACTTTTATCTTTTATAATTGGCATGTCGTCTGAGTACCATTGGATACCAGGTCTAATGATGATATTCAGAGGACAAAGGTTGTCTGAAAAGTTTGCAGTGATTTCATTGTACCTGTTAATCATGTCTGATACATTTGTTTGTGCTGTGATCGTTGTTAAATGTTTGATTTCATAATTTCTCTTGTGAACATGATTGATTTGTTAACACCTGTGAAAGGTTTTGACATTTTGAAAAGGTTGGCAAAGTTTACAGTTGTATGAATGGGTGACCGACTCAGATGATTTTGGTTACATTTTTTTTACCATGTTGTAGGCGATGTAATAATGTGTGAACGTTTTGGCTATATACCCAACGGCTTCTAGCTTACTTTCAACAAAAGGTAAATTGAGAATACTTGCTTGGAAGGCATTGTGGGATATAATGCTGTTGGGTGGCTCCGAGTTTGAAGTGCATCATTCAAGATCTAGAAAAAATATATTACATGCGTGTCTCGTCTTATTCTGCTTGTTCGTCTAGGCAAGCATTGGTACTGGTATGCATAAAAGCGCACTTGCTCTTGAACCTCACCGAGGCCATCCGACGACATTCTCTTTGTCTCTGACAATCTCCACTACTGCTATCTCTAGTTGTCCAACCCAATCCACCTACTGGTCCCATGCTATAGGCAGGCTGGTTGGACTGTATCATAGTTGTATATAGCATTTATATAGCATGTTGTGTCTTGTGTAAATACATACTTGATATAACTCTTTAGGTATACCATTATTTTAATCTTCATAGAAGATATAATATTTCGTATGCATTAAAAAATGTTTCAACTTTTGTGCTGATTTTTGTCATTTCACTTTTTTTCAAATTGTTTTATTTCATGTCTTTTAATTTTTTTTTGTAAACTATGGATGAATACAGAGAAATCTCAATTTGCTCTTTCACTTTCAGTCACAGGACTTTTCACGCCAAAAATCCTTACCTGAGGCATCAGTGGTTAGTTAGACTGCTGAATTCAAGATTGTGAGATCCTGGGTTCAAATTTTGGCAATGCTAGGAATTCCTTGGGAAAACCCACAAATTATTTTCTCCCTCGACTCTGGTGTGAATAAGTACCAAGCTTCTGGCAAGTGGGAGATATTCAGACCAGGTTATTAGGCCAGTAAGTACACACCAAGACAAATCTGTCTTAAGTCTGTTTACTTAGTTCTTTCACAGTCACAACTTTGATTTCTCAAGTTTTATTTTAAACATTAAAAACTCTGCCTGGACTTTTCTCGCAAATAATCAACCTGGACACAAGTGTATGAGTATGCCATGTTTTCATGACTCATTTCATAATTTTATGCTATATATGAATATGAAGCTAAAAATAACCATGACCAGCTGCTGGGGGAGCCGGTGATGCAGTGGCTAAGTCACTCGCCTTTGGTTTGAGAGGTCGCGGGTTCAAACCCCGGTGGAAGCACTGGTTTTTTTCTCAAGACCTCGATCCCATATTGCGGCGCTGCTCTGCGGCTGACGCCTGGGTTATTCCGGTCTACCCTCGGAATAGACCCTAAAGACAAATTTCCCCCTGGAATGAATAAAGGGAGTTTCAATTTCATATGTCATGGGTAAAGTCCCACAAGACTCAGGAAGGGTTTCAATTTCTCATCTCAGAACAACATACATCATAAAAAAAGAATTGACATGACTCCTTTTGAAAAGTGCAGTGTTTAATTGATCATTCAACAGCCAAAGTCTTACAGTAATTCAAGATAAATTACCCGTAGGAAAATACAATGACAGGAAAGATTCATCAATAGTAATCCATTATGCTATTTACAACAAAACATTATTTCCGACTTTTACATTAAAGGATGACACCAAAACAATCGCTGCCACCAAAGCCTGAACGGCTTCCTCAATAGCGGAGCAATATTTGTTAATTTTGACATCCTGATTCAAGCCAAATAATTTACATGGAACAAAATTTAGATCTGATATGTACCTTTAAAAAAGTGCAAAATTCATTTGGGAATTAAAAAGGTATGTCAAACCCAAGACTTCAAAATGTGGACGGAATTTTGGGAAATCACAACTTAAAAACTGCTTCACTTTCACTACTGCTTGATATTGATTGCCTTGTTCAAGTTTTGATGACTAGCGTTTGTTTTGGATTTCTAAGTATCCATTAATTATGATGAATTCTTGAGTGAATAATTGTGTGCGATAAATGAGAAAATTAATCATTCAGACTGCATAGAAATGTAATGGCAACATGCAACAACCTCTCCAAGGCCACATCACACCCATGACCCATTGGTGATGGCAGTCATAGATATATAAATAGAATAATACATTGTCAACAAGGACACATCCACTTTCATCATAATCATATGTTTAAAAAAGTCGCTTTTGCTAAATGTCATTACTATAATAAGCCACCTCGTGGAAAAACAAATTCTTTATAGCTGAGGGAGATGGATTAGCAGCAGGGACCCAAGTATCTGTTTCTGGGGAAAAATAACTTTAAAAATCCCTAATCACAGCGGCAAGTGTGCCTAAAATTAATGACAATTTAAACAAATCCTGGAAACGAAAGATGAGTCCATTGGTTAATGTAGGAACAGTGAACGAACAGCATATTTCTGAAGACAAATCAAGGTGTTGAGACAGTGGGTAGGTGGTGAGCCAGTGGGCTGATCACCTGCTTGGCTTGAATTCCTGATCCCAAGATTTTCCACCTCTCCATGGTGGTTAGAGATCCTTTTCTTGTCTTTTTATTGTTGTCAGTTGTGTTTGACATTACACACTATTTGAATAAAAACATATATAGGCCTATCACTATCATATTCTAATTGTCACCCCTGCTCTAACTCGGATAAACATGCCCCCATACTTTTTCCTCTTAGTCTTATTTTGCTGCATGCTGAGACAAAACCAACAAAGATTCAATCGTAGTCATGACCTTTAGTCAAAACTTCAAAGCGCTTAACAAATAAAATACAAGTTGAATACATCAATTGCATCCTCACATTCACATAAACTGAACAAGATGGGTAAATAGTGCTACAAAATATGTTACTACACATGAATGTGGAGGAGGCATTGATGACAAACAGTAGGCCTACCTAGTACTAGTAGGAAAGTAATGCCGTCTCAGAAAAGGACAATGATCAACATAGTCGAGAAGCATGTCACCAATAATTCAGAATGGTTTAGTCTACCTCCTTCACACACTCAAAATTACAGACACTCATTCTTCGTACAAACAATCCTTGACTGGAACCACCTTGACGAATTTACAATCAGCCAACCAACTGTTGAGGCCTTTAAAACCTGCATTGCAAATTGCACCATTACTAATTAGGATTACCGGTATTTCTGCCTTCCCCATGTGTGTGTACTTATTTATTTAGTTAAAGACCATCCAGTCTATAATATGGACCGCTGTACAATGCCAAAAGTTGATTCTTCAGCGTATCAATCCAGATCCAGAATAGACCAATAGAACCATGACTGTACACAGCTGGAATCAAACCCAACCCCTTGTGGATTTACTAGTGAGTGATAGATAGAGCGTCTGACTCATGACTGCTCAGTGCTATTGCCGGCCAGGTGGTGGATGCTTTGTGAGGCATGGGTTCCATGCCTTTTTCTGGCACTGCATTATTTTCCCACTGTGTAAAAAAAATGCACTATTTGCCAAAATAGCTTTACCTTAGCTACCACCTCCCACTACCCCATGTCAAACAAACTGATAATAATGGTCCAGTCCAGTTGGGGACACAAAGGCCTCTTTGACTCCATCAATCTTTTTTTTCTCTTTTAAAAAAAAATCAGTGAAACAAATTAAAATGACTATTTTGTAAATACTATGATTGTGATTGACTAGTAAAGCATGTTCTTGTGGACCATGAACAAACCATGGAAATGGAAAGGCAATTGAAAAAATATATTCAATGCTCTTGGTGCTGGCCAGTTGTCAGTGATGGACAGGTAGACCAATTTCTAAAAAAAAATCATGATGGCGTATGAACGACAAATGCAAGGACAGACTCGTGCATGACAGTACAGTGAGGATTCACAGAAATAGGTACCACCATAATCACAGATCCTCCCTCCAACCTCCAATAGTCCAGAAAAACAGCTTTTGTCAAGCCAGAAAATGAAATGCTGTGTTTACTTGTAAGATAATTAAGGCAATAAATGGACAGGACCTTCTCTCAAACTAGATTGTAAAGGCCAAATATTGAGGAATGTATGAGAGAGTTAATACATAGTCATACTTAAACAACCAGGGTGGGGCAATGGACAAAAGCTATGGACAACACTGTGACATGCGGGATAGGATGTGAATCAATTCCTGTCAAGGCCGGTGGACGTGGACTTCATTTCAGATGAGAATGCCTGTCCAGCGTTGGAATCAATCAGGACATATTTGCATTTCCCGCCGGGCGTCGATTTTATCCATCGTCAGAATTTGATAACGATTTTATCCATCGTCAGAATTTGATAACGTCAAAGAAATTGCATAAAAATTCTTAAGCTGCCAATCTCTCCATTCCAGGAATGTAATATACAACCAGCAGAAATTGTATCACACAATTTAACTCCCTTGCCTAAACCAACACCGTCATCCTCCAATGGCATACCAGGAAACGAAAGGGCACACCTTTTGGCCAAAAATAGAACTAAACTGCCTCAACCCATCCAACACATTTCGTTTGAAAATACGAAATCTCAAATATATGAAACTTTACCCCCATGACCCAATCCTATCCCTACCAAAAAAGGAACAAACCACATTTTCGACTGCGAACTGGACATTGCTGCCTCAACTAACACATGAACAAATTGAAAGTGGTACAGTCCCCAGACTACCAATGTGAAAGCAGCCCACAAACTGTGCAACACTATCTACAGTCGTGCCCACTACTTGAATGCCACAGAAAGACCATATGGACCAGTGAGGCCCGTCTGCTGGAGAAACTATGGGGCACCAAAGAACAGCTCATGCAAACGTCAGCATTTGTGGCCATGACAGTAATTGCCATATAAAGTAGACATCGAAAGTGAACGAGAAGAGATATTGTCTGTATTTTGTTGTGTAATGGTCAGCGCCAGTGACAGGCTGTTTTTCATACGCTAGGACAAATTTCATGATATCAAGTGTTTTTGTTTTTTTCATAGGACTAAATCTTTATACACGAATATTGTTGACTTCATTGTGCCTCCTGAGATATTTATCTTTATGGATTAATAGCATATTTTTCAAAATATTTATGAATCTTTTAATTTTTGGCAGCCATAGTACGATGCTTCACATCTCCGTCCTGTTTTTATTAACTGTACTCACAACATTTTTATCATAACAATGATGAATTTACAGAGGTAGATTTTTTCATCCCAGTGACCTTGGAAATCCCATTTTTTATATGCTTCACAGAATGGAACAATCAAACACCCCAGAGAAATATCACCCGGAAGAGACACACAAGTTGAGCATTTATTGTGAATTCGTGAATTGTAAAATGAGTTAAGCGTTGAACGGAAGTAAAGTGTATTGTGACAGAAGTAAAAACCAAGCATTAACAACGACGGCTCCTCAATATTCAAGACAGTAACCAGCATTTGCAGTACGGTCTTATTTACGGTGAAAAGATGACAATCCCATGAAAGCAACGCAAATTGCAGTTGCAAAGGAGTTTGGTGTTGATTTAAAAAAATTGCACAAAAATATACGAAATCTTGTTCCAAAGAGAAAGTCTATTCTAAGGTTACTTCGTGCAAATCCCATGGATCTGTTGAAAACAATGACCATAAAACGAGCGATTGGCAAAGCCACTCAAGCAGCGGACACCTGAGAAAGTGCACACAATTCGTGAATCGGTAGCGGCCAATCAAAAGATAGACGTCGTAGCATTGAACTTAGCATACCAAGAGTCATTGAGTCATATTTTAAGGGCAGATTTATCATTAAAACCATACAAAATACCATACAAAATTTAGACTCCCTGACAACAATATCACTGACAACAGTACCAAAGACAGAGTTTCCTCGTGCACTTGGATTGGTTTCTGAACAGGATTGATCCGGACCAAACTTTCATTGACAACGTGTGATTTTCAGATAAGCCATTTCCATATGAGCAGGTACCCAATTTAAAAAACGACATTTTTTTAGATTACAGAAACGTGAAGAGATTTATCAGAAACGCGTTCATGAAATGAAATTTACAAGGTATGGGTTTCATTCAGTCGCCATTTTTTTAACTTGACAATGAGACTGGTTTTCTTCTTGATTTGATCATTATATTTTGTTTTTCAGGCATTGTAATGTAAAATTTCTTCTCCAATTCTGTCATTCTAAAAATCTTGACTTTTCTGAATTTTTTAGTCCAGTATAGAATAAAAGACAAAAAGTACAATTAAATTATAAAACCGTAAAGTCTCTCTTACTTTTGAGAATTTTGATATAAGATTAAAATAAGATTCTTGTGAATTTTTATATATTTTCAATACGGCACCTGTTTCCATGGTAAGTGTTACGTTTTAAAAAATAATGAATATAATTGGATATATCATGTAAAGAAAGGCTTTGTTCTGAGATGAATAGTACAGGAAACATATATTTTCAATCGCATGCCTCCCTAAGAGTTGATGCGCATGGCAACAGTGGAAAAAAATAATTCTTCGCTTGCAGTGGTCGATGGCACAGTGGTCATTATCTATCCAGTCAGTTTTTCATAATTCATACTAAGTTTTCAACCATACTTATCAAGATAAACTTATATATTTTTGAACACTAATAGTAACAACCTTGCAGCTATTATGGCAAATGGTAACATTTTTCAGATGCAACCAATGAAAAAAAACACCCCCAACAAAAAACCCCAAATGGACAGAATAAGAAAAGAGTAACACATATATTCCTACACACACACACACATACTAAAACATCCCAAAAGTCCCTCAGAAGAGGACAATTGGAACTGACAAATTGTGGAATGAGAGAAGAATTTGATACAAGGCTGCTGAGGCCATGCTAAAACTGGTAACAGTTTGCAGTGTCAAACTATGATTAATACAAAGCCAGTCAAATCGTACAGTGAGTATTGAATTGGTTTAAAATCAAAATGGTGCAAAACTGCACCGAAGATATAAAAGAATAATTTAATTCATGGCACGCAAAACCATAATAAGTAATTTACACAGGCTACCTTCTAGGTGGCTAGAGGGTATGTAAATCAGCTTCAACGATTGACAGCGCAAAAACAGTGCTGTCAATCATTGAAGCCAATTAACATATTCATTTCCACTCATTGCCAAACATAACTTGGCCAGGTCATTATGACTATTGGATTTGTTTACGGGTCCCTGTCCGGGTCGCTCCTCTCCTGCTTGATGGGTGTGGTCAGTCTGGACGTCTCCAAGTCCTGCCCCTGTTCAGCCATATGTGCAGCCAGCGTCTCAAACTTGGAGACCATGTCAGAGCTGGAGTCGTTGACCATCCCCTGGAGAGTGACGTCCATCTAGAACAGAAGGTCATCAAACTACCATTTACCAACATGGAATACGGTGTGGGGACAGTTACAATACTACAGGGCGATAGGGGAGGGTGGCCAGCGGTGAAAAGCACAAAGTCAGTTGGGCGATAATAAATGTGTATCTTGTTGAGGTTACTCGTAATGAAATGTACAAGGAGTGATGAATAAAATACAGCTTTAAAAAAATTAGACACCAGAGATAAATTTATGTTTTTGTTATGTTCCATCTGATATCCAATTTTGAAACTGAATTCAAATTTAATCACTCCTTGCACATTCCATCACCAAATAGTTTCAACAGGACACACATTTTGTACCATACATCTGTACTGTATAGTTCAGTGCATGAACAAATTCCAATCTCGTTCAAACCCACTTCGTGTTTTGACCGCGGAACATCCTCCTCCATGGAATTTTGACATTGGCAAATCAGCTGTTTGCAGATGACGTTACAATCTTAGCTTAAGGAGAAAAGAATTTATAAGTTAATCAATCATAACCACATTCATTTCTTGCTGAGTCGATGAGCGGGAAGTTTGTTTGTTATCTGTGTCCTTTAAAAACAGTGATTAAACAGTGTAGGGACCAGCTCTGTGTCTAGCCGAGGACAGTGTACAAGGCCGAAGTTATTGATGCGCAGACCCAGGTAAAACGTATCCAGGTTAAGTACAAGTCTGTGCCCCACTAATTCACATGGCCTGATACAGAGCTGGAAAATCTATGGATCAAGATTGTTACGGCAAGCAAGGGATCAGCCCACTGTGCATTAGCGGGAAGTGTGCAACAAATCTAAAGAAAGTAATGGAAATTGAACACTCCTTTCCCAGAAACAGAATGTGCAGAAACACAATACAATGGTTCCATACAGAGATGCCTACCCCAGCTAAAAACAATCAGTATTCTAGAACACAATTTTCAGTATTTTCTGAGACTTATCAGTACTCGAAAGGATACTACCACAGATACGCAGCAGTACATTTATAAAGACTCTGAAATAGACAAGGATGAAAGAGGAAATAAAGGAAAAGCATAGAGCATAATCTTTTAATAAGCACTCAAGATGATTTTTTTTTTTTAAAGAAAGACTATACATATCTTTTTAAAGAAAAATTTGCTTATTCCTCGTTAAAATCACATTTTTATAATGATTAGATGATTGAGGAGGTTTATAAAAATCAACAAAGGAAGGATGAGAGAGAGAGAGAGAGAGAGAGAGAGAGAGAGAGAGAGAGAGAGAGAGAGAGAGAGAGAGAGAGAGA
>JARDUL010163116.1:0-19002 GCA_030265205.1 Dirona pellucida
TACCCCACAGTATCCTAGGCAAATGGTGGGGCTGCCACCTCAAGGCACTTTACCGTGCCCTGTGTCATCTTAGTCTGCCTAATATGGTTGAACCTGTTTAATATAGCCTTAGAAATCATTGGACCGCGGCAAGGTGAGACCCAATTAGAGGAGCTATACAAATTCCATTTATTCATTGTTACAGCAGCCACTGCACACTCCCCCTCCACCCCACCCCCAAAACGAAGGCACCAAACAGCAATTTTTTGAGCCATGCATATAATGTATCAACAAAGGTTGCATAAATGTGTATTAAAGAGCTAGATTTTTTACATGCTTTGAGACACTTTTTGGAATCAAGTATTGTTTGCACATTTATGTGCGTTCTATGTGTCGTGTGTCATGTATATAGCTTTAAAAGTTGCCGCAAGCAAAGCTAAAAAGCAATGCAACAGAAATCAGGTCTACTTTATGGAACTCATTTTATGTTCACATTCATTTGGCGGATCATCTCTATTTGCATTTTACTCACCTGTCCACTGCACTGGAGGCTCTCTCGCCTAGTTGTGTAGCCTGAGAGACAAGTGAGGGCTTGCCCAGTCGGGGCATGTGTTGAGATGAAGCTATGCTAAGAGCCCTAAGGAAACCCTCATGGTAATTTGCAGCAGCAGAGAAGTACATGAGCTGAAAATGTAATGATTGTTATTGTAGTAAAATAAATTTTATGGACAAAGAATTCCACATTGTTTTTACTCTCATTGTATTTCCTTAAGCCAAAATTTCCCAAACCAGTTGATATCCTTTAAGTAATGTGTTCTGTCAATCTTTGATATCACATACCTCAATAAAATTAATGGCATTGAGATATGATACAAGAGAAGTAATGTGTTGGGTAGGTTTGTTTGTTATCTGTTCCCTTTAGAATCATGATTAAACAGTGTAGGGACCAGCTCTGTATCTGGCCGAGGACAGTGTAAAAGGTAGAAGGCATCGATGCGCAGACCCAGGTAAAACGTATCCAGATAAAGAGAAAGACTGTGCCCCACTAGTACACATGGCCTGGTACAGAGCTGAAAAATCTATGGATCAAGATTTTTAAGGCAAGCAGGGGATCAGCCCATTGTGCCAATGAACCTTGTTGGATACAAGAAGCAATACTCTGTTCAATATTACTCATATCTGGTCCAGACAACATGGTATTGCAGCCTCAGGTGTTCACCCAACAGCTTTAGAAACTGGAAATTTTACAAAAGAGGCATGTGTTGGGTAGGTAATATTTGCTTATTCAGCACTCTATTTATCAAAGCATCTTAATTCTCCATGCCTATTTTTTAAAATCCAGTTTCCCCAGCATTTGAAATAGTCAATATCTTGGTCATATGTTATCACGATCGTGATATAAAACTAAAATGATATGTCAGTCTATTTTGTGTTGAAATCAAAATGTGAATGTCCAACATGACATACAAACATTTAAATATAAGGCAAAGTATTTTACTTAAGAAACAAATGAAAAAAGACACTACTCAAGAGAGACATGTTTCAAGACTTGATAACTAGTCATGCACCAAAATCACCTGTCTGTGACAAGTAACAATTTTCCAAACACCATTATCAGACATTTTGGTTTTTGTCCAAAAAAAAGGGGGAAAATCTTGTAAATTATCTAAGATTCTTTTGCATTTTTGTTAAACACAATACACCATGAATTCGGTAGGAACACAGAATAATCTCATAAATTTAATTCACAAAAAATCAAACTGCCAAATGCTGAACAGAATTAAAAAACCAAAGAACCATCTCTTGAAGATTAAATAGCATCAAATCATCTTACAAAGACTTACAAAACTCTTATAATGTAGGTGTGAAATTGGCCCAGTGTGATCAGCAAACATTTCAAACAAAGCTCTGTGCAGGTTTGCCAGCCTATCGTAGCCAGCATCTGACGACGAATCTGCATCAAACCAAAGAGGAATCTGGGGGGGGGGGGGGGGGGGGGGGGGAGAAGAACATTTTTTTTTGTATTGTTATTTAAGTAGTCGGTAAGGCAAATAATCTAATCGGGAGGTAAACTACATGGAGGTTGACAAGCATGCATTGATTTGAATAATGGGTGCCTTGGGCACCATTCACAGTTAAGGATGGAGCTGGTCCCATAACTGCTATTTAAAATTAATGAGGACTGTTAAACAAACAAAATTTGTTTAAACCTGTTTGAATGAGATAATGGGTATCATATTCCTTGTACGAGTAGGTAAATGAAGTCCTTCAGACCCAAGTGGCCCATAAAACCAGTACCTAGCCTGGTTTTCTGTTGTGTGAAGTGGACACAAGTGATGCATTATCACCCTCTGGGATAGGATGTTGGTCCATTGCCAATTACTTTTCGAAGCTATCAACTGGGCTGAGCAAAGCAACATGACTAGATAAAACAATGAAGCACTGAAAATGGGACTTAAGCACAGATTAAGGAATGCGCAGAAACAACCATTAACCCCCATTAACCAACACAAACTGGCATACATAGTGGTTTTATTTATTACATAGTGTTTGCCATCATCTAAACTTAGTTCGTTAGAGACGTTATGTAGTGTAAAAGTTGTGCACTAAAAATTGTCAATTGTAGCTCCTGTTAAATTCTTATTTGACCATAATCATACTTTTTTCAAATAGCAACTTATAACTGTTCAACCTGAAGACATGGAAATAGTGTTGATGTTAGTTGCCTGTTCTCACCCTCTGCCACTGTTCTCTAGTAACAGTCCCTGTGTCTTTCTGGTCCATGTCCTTGAACCGGTCCAGTGCATTTAACAGTTGCTGCTGTGTCGGGGTGGGAATAGGATAGCACAAGGCCACCAATAGTCGTCTCCAGTCAACGTAGTCAGTCTCGGAGGATAGCATAACAGCCAGGTCTTGGATCTTGATAGAAACAGATTAAAGTAGGGAATTTATATATAGAGAAGAAGCTGTTTGCATTATTCGTTTAAAAATAAATAAATCATTTAATCATCATTTGTTGAACAATACAAGAAGTGTGAAATAAAGGAAGACAAACAGCCCTAAAACAGATAAACTATGGTTCTGAAATAAACAATGTACCAGACAAAAGTTTTTTTGATCAAAGTTGGCTGTTGTAATATCATTGCTTATTCAAACTGTAATCACAATTTCTCCTATTAAATTCTTTAAATAAAGCATTACAAAAAAAAAGAAGAAAAAGAACAAAGAAAAAAGAAGAAAAAAAAATACCTCCCAAAAACAAGGAGCTCTGCAGATAAAGAATTTCCAAACAGTTTCCTTTCTTAAAAAAAATAATCTTTAGGTCCTTCGACACTGATTCATCTCACAAACTCTTGACACTGGATCTCCAAGTCTCTTGCTAATATTTGTTTTGAGCGCAAAATAATGACACACTGCTACTAATGCTCTTTTCAATGTCTATACTATTAACAAATTTAAGTACCTGTGCAGTGGAAAGATGGGTCCATACATCTGGAAGTGCTTCCATACCATGAGTGACAGACACCAAGTTTTCAAACATCTCAATGAAGGCCTTATTAGAAATTATGCCTGTTGGCGCCGAAGCTCTGAACTGTAAAAAAATAAATGCAAGGCCAAGTTTAAGTAATAATTTTACCTTGGTTTTTCAAGTTGTATTACACATATAAAATTATTTTTCTTGCTAATTACATTGTAAAAGGATCATCAAAAAATCGATCTATTCTAATCATATAGAATTAAAAACAAGGTTGCCACAAAACCAACGGTTAAAATCACTGAAGTAAAAAAATATATTTAGGCATAGTTTATCATAGTAATAACATGCATTTATAAAAATGAGACTAAGACAATATCATAAGTAAGTAGCTTATAGATCTGACATTTTAAAAAAGGCTTTAAATGAAGAGGTTTTATTTTGCTCTTAAGCATTGATAAGCATGATATGATAACAGTTGAGTTTTGTTTCCTTATAAAAAAAACTAAAAATAATTATGAACCCCACCTGTTCGTAAAGTGTTGAAAGCTGGGCAACAGTGAAATGTTCAGCAGTTGGCTGTTCCATAGGTGGAGGGAGGGGTGGAGGGCTTGGAGTGCGCAGTACCTTCAAAGCCTGATGGTAAAAAACAAAATGTGAGCTTCTTTTAAGTTTACATTGATAAAAGTTCTTAAATACAAATAAATATTGTGGTTAGCACTAAAATGCTGTAGCTTAAATACATTTCATTGTAGCTAAATATCTATCTCTAAACATTTGCATGAACCAGTCAGTGTATTTTCCATATCTCATGAAATATTATGTATTAGATTATGGAGCTAATGGTCTGTTGATTCTTCAATGGATTTAGGAGTAAATCATTCAATTGCACAAGGAGTTCAATGGAAAGAAAATGATTTAACTAGAAGCGTTACCTCATCAACGACAAAATTGTCTTGTTCCAGAAGAATCTCTTTTGTGAGTTTTTCTCTCATCTCAATGCCATTCCTCATCACCTCTGACATGTGGTCAATGCTGAAAATATGACATGTTTATGCTTTCATATGTTACCAACAGTTGATATAATATCATTATGTTGAAAGAAAAAAAAAAAGAAAGAAAGATTCGTTGATTGTCCTTGTTTGAATGAAAAAAACCAAACAACTTTGACAGATTCTTAGCTATCAAATAATCAAGTATTTTACTTTTCAGATTTTCTATTTATCATTAAAAACGAAAAAACCCAAAACAAAACAAAATAAATAAAAACTCCAACAAAACAAAAAAACAAAACAATATAGAACCTTCAATACAATCAGTCCGTTAAATTAATGAGTAAGATATAATTTTATAGTGTGATTATTCCGGGGATTTTTTTAAATCCGGCTCAATGTAAAAAGTTAAATATTTTTTCATAAGAATATACCATACTTAAAAAGTAACACTTCTTATTGACGATTGATTTTAAAACTTAAATATGGTAAAATAATTATTAGGGATACCACACCTTTCCATTTCCTTTAGGTATCGAGCTCCAAGCCAATCATTCACATCTTTGAAGGCTTCCTCTCCCTTAGCTTTTAAATCTTGCAAGATGGCGCATGCCAAAATACGAATCAGTTCCAAACGAACCTTGGAAGCTTGTTCTAAAAGAGTGAAAAATCAATGCAAGGATCTGAAAAACTTTCTCTTCCTTCAATGTCATTATATGCAAATACTAATTAATATGCTTGAATCGTTCTGTCCACTGTTGTCACCACTTCAACCAATGTTCTCCTGTCCTCTAATATCACTTTCAATCATTTTCCTCACAAAGTAGTAAGAAAAAGGTTTCACAGTTAATATCATTTTACATTTCTTAATTCTTATTTTTTCTTTGACTTTTATATATTCACACAAAAATTACAGACATGCAAAAAATATTTTTAAAAATCCATCAAATAAACTTTTTTCTTTAAAATGTAATTGTAAATATTCTGCAATTTGTAAATTACAGCTGCAGAAGCAAATCAAGAGTTTTGGGTTTTTTTAAAATTACCTAGAAATACAAAGAACTTATCTCTATCATTCTCAAGTCAGGTCCAGTAACAATATTTCTAAAGTTATTCAAAATCAGGGACATACTTTTGAAATAATGAGTGTGATTTTGTCAATACTTGGGTTGGGAATAGTCTTTTCACTAGTTTTAGGGAATAACTGGAGTTGGCAAAAAAGAGTCAAAGAGGGAGGGACAAAGAGAAAGAGAGAAGGAATACTTGTGTGACATTTATTCAAAACATTCTTACAATGAGACATATTTTTCACATAACTGATAACAAAACTTTGAACACCTTACCTTCTTCTTGAATGGAGAAATAGTATTCCTCTCTAGCTCTTTCCTTTGACGATTTCTTCTGCTGATCTTCTTCACTGATCTCAGAAGGCGCTAAATACAAACAAAGGAAAATTACTTTGTATAATGAAGCAATGGTAAGAAACAAAACTGTAGCATTAATAATAAAACAAAACATTGTTCAAGGAATCTTCAGTGCTTTCTCTGCTTACAATGAACATCGATAAACATTATTTCAAAGTTTAAAAAAATAAAATTACTAGTTTATGAAATTAAATACATTTAGGTGTATAAATTGTTGGATTTTTTTTCACTATAAAAGACTGATATTTTGATATAAAACTGCAAAGTAAAACTAAATGACTGATTTTCTATTTAGACAAACTAATAACATTAGGCAGGGAATTTCAAAATATAGCATAAAATAGAAGGAAACTAACCAGGAGGAGGAGTGGAAGAAGACTCAGATTCTTTTCCTTTCCCCCCTTTCTTTGGGGAAGGACTCCTGCTCTTTCCTCCTTTCTTTCCTCCTTTAGAAGCCTTAGGGCCTTTCGCCTTTTCTCTTTCTCTCTCCTTTTCTTGTTCTTTGAGCTTTTCAGCTTCTTCTTCAGCTTCTCTGGCTTGCATTTCTGTTTGAATCTATGAATACAAAGAATAAACATTTATTACCTGAATTTCTTAAAAAGTTTGCTTTGAGGTACTAAGGCCTACTGAGTGATATTTTCTTTATAACTTTGCAGTGAGTATCTTCTAAGAACCTCCCAAAATTGCAAGCCAAGTTGCAAGGGAAATAAATCCACTATCTCGACCTATCGACACAACAGCAATCTTACATTCAGAAGTGGAAATTTCAAAAAATTTGTTTGCACAAAATTTATAATATTATAAGGACAATGTCATTGCTCCATAATGTTGTGTATGAATAATCGCTCAAAGTCCTCTTAACAAAAGCCCAAAAGGAAATCTAACCATTTGGGTGAGTCCATTGACTGCAAAAGTAAACCCATCAAACATCAGCTTCTCATCCAAATCTTGAGGAGGGGCAGGACTTTCAGCTCCAGGAAGATCATCTGTAGCAGATACTCCTTTCTTCACCCCTTTCTTATCCTTTTTGTCCTTGCTTGGCGTGGCACCAGTTTTGGCATCAGCGTCTGGAGATGCGGGACGACGAGGAACCATAGGTATGCTGTAAAAGGAAAATAATGTTTGGGTATTAATTTAATGTCTTTGGGAAAGTATGATACTCAGTATGGATATAAGATAATTTTCTAATTTAAGTTTGATACTCAGATTGTGAAGAAACAAAAGGGATGTCAATTTCAATTAACTGAAAACAAATTTCTGCCCTTTATGCTTTTATCAGACAAAGAACATATATCATATGAATAAACTCACATAATCCTACGTCCAATCCCCTCTGATGATTTGGGGGCTTCAGGCTGGGGAGTTTCCTTGCCTCCCTTTCCTTTCTTCTTGCCTGACGCAGATCTAGACGACCTTGATCCTTTTGGTGACTTAGCACGGTCTTTTGGAGATTTAGACCGACGCCCTCCTCAATAAATGAATAGAGATAGACAAGATTATTATTTTTACAACCTTAGTAACATTTACAAATATTCAGATTTTTGGGGTTATTTTTCCATTGTAATATACACATTTTTGAAATTTTGTCATGCATGACAGAAAAGGATCTGTAACATTGGTTTACATATTTCAATAATAACAAAAAGACAGATAAACTTTCAATGCAAAGGCTTTACATTTTGTTGAGCTAAAAAAATATATCTAGTCTTAGGTCTTGTGACATCATTCTTAAAAACAAAATAAAACTTTTACCTCTAGGAGATTTTGAACGGGCTGATGCAGATCGATCTGATTTTGAATCGTCAATGGGAGACTGTGCTGTCTCACTCTGAGCACCTTCTGGAGTTTCAGGCCTCTCCACAGGTAGCTAAAACATATATTTAATTAGAGTATTAAAGTAATTTTCTCAATAATCGAGATGGATTAAGCATTAAAATTTCAATTAATTTTTCACTCTTCAGATCATGGAAAAAATAGCTGATTGGTAAGAGTATTTGAACAGAGACAGCTAAGTCCTATGTTCAAGTTTCAACCACAGCATTACATTACACTCTTAGACAAAGTATGTAATTGTGACTGCTTCACTAACTCAAATATATATAAAAGTAATAGCTAACAGCTTGGTAAGTAGCCTAACGAGTTACAAAGCTGTGCACTGTCAAGAGGACTGTTGAATTTCTACTTTATATTTTAAGGAAGCCAACGACACAGATGCTAAAATGTCCAACTTGAAATATCCTTATTATGTATTTACACTTATTCAGACAGGATGTGAAGATAACTTATATATTTAAAAATGTTGTCACCTTAGTCAAACTTTTTGATAGATTGGATTTGACCTGCAGACCAACCATTGAATAAGCCTGGACTAAACTATCGATTCAGAATGACAAAGAAATTGACCAACCTCTATGAGTGGAATTCTCTCATAGTCTGGATTGAGTTCATCAGGAACATGACCATCCATGCCTCTGTAGTAATCTTTCAACATTCTTACTGTGTCCTGCAGACGATCCACTTCCGACTGGAATGAAAGGGAAAAAAATTAACGATAAATGATTGGATGTGTCAAATGTTTCTTAACTAAAGTCAAACCTGCTCAAGACAAGCACTGTATACATGTAAAATGTTCGTACATAAAAAAAACCCACCGCCTTCTTAATTCCCATACCTATTAAATTATGTTCTGTTTTGTTTTGAGAGAAAGAAGGTTGTAAGTGGTCTTCTTGGGCAAGTGTTTTATGCAGTATGTCAATGAAATTAAGTGATCGTCATCATGTTAGACAAGTGTTTGCTTTGGAGAGAGACAAAACATAAGTAAATTGAAGTGGTCAGTAGTGCAAAAATTATCATTTTGTCATTTTTTGGTCTTTTCGTCAGGTTTGACTGCATCTAAAGAGATGCAACTTATTTGTTGTGCTCAATAACTAGGAGAGACAAATTAAATTCACGAAGAGAAGGACAGCGAGAAAAGCACACATAATCAGTGAGCTCTTGCTCCATCTGATTGATAACTTCTCTAAAATATTTTCACACATCAAACTTTAAAGTATCTGTTTGTTCTTGAGGAAAAAGTTTCAATGAAATTGTAATATAGAAATAAAATTTAAGTAAGCATTCTATAACTAGTTGAAATTGGATTTTACCTGCATTAGAGTGATGTAGTGGTTACTGAGAATTCCAAGCCTATCTTCTAGCCAGCCATCTTTCATATTTGTTTCTCTCTCTCTTTCAGCTTGTTCTTTCCGCTCATCACATATGTTCCACAACCTTTCTCTCAGATCATCGACTTGCTGATGAAGCTCTGCTCTAGTTTCTTCATCATCCCGCATGTCATCTGAGACTTCATTGTAAGTCTGTATAATAATAAAAAAATACGCCTGATGAAATGGCCATCAATTTATACAAGATAAGCACATTATCAGAAAAAGAAAAGAAAAGAAAGCAACACAAAACTATAATTCAGCGATGGAGATAACAAAGTTCATGTACTTGAAGGATAAACAATGACCCCAAACAAATGCCAGTCACTTAATTTTTCCATATCAAATATATTACACAATTATGTAGAAGATACAGCTGTATGTTTAATGAAAATCGCAAACAAATAATTACCTTCTGCCATTGGGAGACATAGTCTTGTTTACAGTCTGGTCTTCTCAAATAGTGAAGAAAATCTTTCCTGTGAGCAACAATAGAAATAAAGATAGCCTAAATTTTAATGTGAGAAATAAAGAGAGTTCTTATACTTCTATGCGACAGAATCAATATTTGACTAAAAATAACAATAGCTAATTTAAAAAAATAGAAAATCAATTAAATCAATGATCAAAAAGTTCAAAAGCAATTTGCTCCTTTATCATCTCTTTTTCACAGAATACCTTATCTGGAAGAAATATCGATAGACATTCTCCCTCTCCTCGCGCACATTCCTAAATACACTTTTGCAGTTGTTGACATATGTTTTCTCTGTTTCTTCCCAGTGCAAGACAAGAACTTTGGCTAAATCCTGTATAAAAATGAGATAAAGCGAAGAAACATTGATGGAATAAAACTTTATTGGATAATACAAAAACATCCTATTCATTCGGGGCACAATGATTTTGATTCAAATTATATTAGCTCTGGAATGTAATTTTGTCTGCCTGCTTCTACCTATAGATCCATTACTGTTGAAGACGACTTTCTAAAATTAGGATCATGTTAATGTGCTCTTGGTGACATAGACTAATTATGATAGATATGACAAAACTACAAATTTACATTGTCAATATCCAGATCCACAAAATCCCATTCTTCATCTCCGGGTTTTGGAGGTGGAGGACCAGCAGGGATCTCAGGCTCTGGCTCTGGCTCAGGCTCGGGCGTCTTTGATTTTTTAGAGCCCTTTTTCCCAGCTGATTTGGGAGAGGAACCTGAATAGTGAAACAGTTTATTAATTAGTTACCAATTTGGCATTGTATAAACATGGCAGTATAACTTACTACTATTCAGAAATTCAAATCTGTACAAATGTTTTAAATCTAAATCTTAAGCCATAACAGTAACTACCATTATGTTTCTAAAGCTAGCTAAACATAATAATGTGAAATCAAACATAATTTAAATGTTTGTCACAATATACATTTTTAGATTACATTTTTTAACAGTGAAATAAAAAATAAAAAAGATTTGATTTTGTAAATGAAGATAGAAGGAACAAGTATGCAATACCAATGGTAAAAACTCTAACAGAAAACTAATTTAAAACTTTCAAAAACTTTGTCATGAAAATAAGTAAACTGAGATACAATCACTGAATAGGTTTAAACAAATTTCTTATTGTATTTAGGATAAAGGAGTAATGCTTTTATTTGCACTACAGAAATCTAATTAAAAATGCTTGAATACATTCGTAATGTTCCTTATTTCTTAATTTATTCATAAGATGAAATCAACATTCGTGAGCCATATTAAGATCTTACCCCTTTGCTAAAACTATTGTCAAAGGTAATTATATGGGGATTTTCTTTAAAATAGTATTATTCTAATTCTGTTTGTTTGCATTTTTGTTAGTAGAGCCTCATAGATATGGAACATCACTTTTTTGTAATCCATTGACTTAGTTCTATAAGTTTTAATGAGTCAAGACCAATAACCTCTGCTGCCTTTGCCTTTTGCACTTCCAGTCTCAGACTTTTTGCCTTTAGGTGATTTTGATTTCTTATCCTTAGAGGAGCCTCGAGATTTAGCAGATCCTGGAAGAATCAATAATCATTGCACTATTTGTCACAACACCAATATATTATTTATACCAAATGAGGAAAAGGAACAATTTATACAAATCTTTAAAGTAAAAGAAAGCAACATATAATATTCACTTTTGAAGACAAAGGAAGGAAAATAAATTTATTAGAATAGAAATTCATCAAAGACAAAAACTTTCAAAAATCAAACAAAACGATTATGCAATAAAATTTAATTTAAAATAAAAGCAATTGACCACAACAAAGCATCACGGCTTTCAGGTCAATGAACTGTGTGAATTCCAGCAGGTTTGTATGTTTAAAAATGTCAATAATATAACTTACACCGAAAGGTACAAAAGGTAATTTGATCAAGAAAGAAAGAAAGAATAATATAACTAAGGAATAAACAATCTAAAAATTTTATAAAGTTCATTCCTTAATTAAAGATTTAAAATGTGAATAAATTGTGAGGTACTTTAAACCCCACACTAAGCATGTTTTTAAATGTTTAAAAATAATCATTTTGGATTCAAATAAGCATCTTTCACTTATATGCACATTTCATAAAAAAAATAATTGGCTTGAATAAAATAGTGAAAGAAGTTGAACAGAATGCAGGGGAGAATCAAAGAAAGTGTTTTTGAAATACCAAATGGCAACAAGAAAAATCAGAATGCGCGAATGGCAACAGTAGCAAAAAAACTGTATTCCTGTTTACCATCTGGAGGTAGCTTAGACATGTCAACTGTGATATCCACATTGAATTGAGCGTCTAAATCATTGTTCATTTCTTTCTCCTTGGGTATCGTTTCTTGCTTGTCAGAGCTACTTTTTGGATCTGATCCAGATTTTATATCAGATGCCAATGCAGAATTTTTATCTGATCCAGAATTTTTACCAGAACTTGTTGCAGGTTTATCCTCACCACTGTCTAAAAAACACATTGACAAACTACTGTGAGTCCATAACATAATTTTCAAGTTAGAAACAAAAGCTTTCATTTTACCAATAATATTTCATATAGAAAGCTGATTGGAAATGGGGATGATTAAACAAATATATCTTTCTAAAAAGTAAATGTAGAATTGTTTGGAGACGGTGCTTGCTCTAGTTTCAATTGCACTAAGCCGATAAAGTGACGATTTGTCACTCTCTAGATCAGACACTGATCAAACGTAGATTACTTCCACAGCTGTGGGCTAGTACCCATTTCTACTCCTGGGCTAAGTGAGACACTTGAAGTAAAGATTCTGGCCGAAAGCCAAATTCAATCCATGTTAATGTGGATTAAGTGCAATGCCTGCCTCTCTGCCAATTTGTCTCCTGAAAAGAAATAGAATTGCTAATAAACTCTTATTAGAAAAATAAATTGCCTTCTACTTACCAGCACGGCTGCCACTCTTGGATGAAGGTCTTGAAGTTCGAGTTTCAGGTCCCCCTGGTGCAGGCTCTTCCTTGGGCAGCTCAGGAGGTTGGTCTGGAGGGGCACCTGGTGCCTAAACACAACAAATAAAGGCAGACAAATTTGTTCAAGAGTGTATCAATAAATATTCAATAAATACAAAACTAACATGTGTTAACCTTTTCACATTTTTTCATGACCATATGACAGAACTTAGAATTTCTGTGACCCTGTTGCTTTTCATAAGTTTCATAGGCTATTCCTGTTGGTTTTATTTTAACTGAAGTTATCACAGACTTACTTCCTTCTCTTTCTCCTCCAGCTTCTCTGCTTCATCTTGAGCTTCCTTTTGTCCTTTGCTTTGGAACTAAAATAAAAATGGGAAGAAATGCTATGTCACTGTACAGCTACTACAAACAGAAATGTTACTTCTTCCGTAAAAAAAAAAAGGCTCAACATTTCAATGAAGTATAATAACAATAGTACTAAGAAAAGATGAGATAAGATATTACATTATAGATCCCAAAAGGGGACTTATAGAGTATTGACAACAGCTCTGCTTCAAAACATGATATATACGTTCAATATCAAACATTACTCTTAGTGTACATCCATTCATATATACATACTTATGACATGCAAGTATTACGTTCTATTTCCATTTCTAACAAAAAAACTCTAAATTAAAAGTCAAAATGTGTTTGTTCAAAAGTTGTTAAAATTATGTATTATGATTCTAGAAACTTTAAATATTTTATGAAAGGTAATAACAGAATTTTTAATTTCTACCAGCTCTTGAAAATTGCAAATCTATCTTATTATACTTTCATACAATTAGACGCAACTCACTTTAGCCAGGGTGTCTTCAAGAATTTTTTCTGTTTCAAGGTAAACAGCTTCCTTTTCCAAACTTGCATCCACAGTTTTGAGAGTACCAAACCTTGTGAACCATTTCTCCAGCTTGGGCCACTGGTCATGGAATCCAGTGATTCTAAAGGGTTAAACAAAACTCAAATAGGTTATAAATTGTGATGAAGTAGAAAAATGTAATTATTCATTTTCATTTAGGTTGATGAAAAAGATTTAAAATCCAAAATCGTAAAAAAACCGTTTACATTATTTTTGTGTACGCCAAATGAAATAGATAACATCATTATCTTACTAAACAAATAAATCTAAATAAATAATATAGGAGAAAAAATGCATATTTAATGTAAACATTGAAAGAAAAAATATTTCACAAAGAATAGGTTTGTTTTCACGAACCTTGCCTGGATCTGTTCCTGATCATATGAAGGATCTGACACAGGCTGTACTTTCTCTGCCTTGCCAACTCCTGTTGCACTGCCCTCTGGTGGCGGGTTGAATTCCTCATGGAAAGTTTTCTCAGCTTGAATTTGTTCTGAAATAAAAATGATATGTTGCAATGTTTTAGTTTTATTCGATTTCTCCTCCTATTAATTTCTAAGAGCATTACCACTCATGAAAATGGACCAGAATTGGGATTTATGAATCAAAATCTTGATAGACATTGATTTTGAAGACTTGGTTTGCATTATCAAAAAAATTAACTAAAAATATGCAGAAATATTGCAATGCAGCAAGAAAAATGAAGATGATACATATCTTATTTTTATCATTACAATGGAACATTATATCTATTTGAAATCATGGTGAATGTTTACCCAAAATGAAACACAAATACACACACACACACACACACACACACACACACACACACACACACACACACACACACACACACATTCACATACATAAACACACACACATACATACACACACACACAAAGACAACTTGCTACAAAGAACTATCAAAAAGCTCTCAGATTAAAGCAACATTGATTTTCCAGTTCGTAAAAGAAAATCAATCTTTGAGGGCAATTGTTGACTTACCAGATCTCCCTGCAGCCCTCTTCAGATTAAGTTCATCTCTGAGATCAAACAGGATAACAACATCGATTCCACTGGGTGGATCAGCCGGTGGGGGTGGAGGGCGAGGATCTGGAACCAGGCTAGACTTTCGGCTTTTGGTTTTAGGTTCACGCTTCACGACATCCCTGGCACTGGCGTCATAGCCACTGAGGGCTTTTTCCAGCATCTTAGCCTGGTTGTAGTTTTGGGGGTAGCCATCCAAAACCCAGCCTGTTCCTTCTGGAACTCTCCTGAAATACAAATTAAATTATTACATAATACATCATTGTGAAAAATCTCAAATATTATATGAGAAACTTAAATAGCCAGCCAGAAAATAAAGAATCATTTCAATAAATAAATGGTGATGCATTTTGGGGTTTTGCAATAATTAAGAAAGAGAAAATGAAATTCATTCTCTTTGTTTGGAGCACTAACAAAATCTTAGAAAAAAACCATACAAGCAAACGTTAATTTAGCATCAGCTGAATTCTTAACTTCAAAAATCATTTTTTGAGAGTTCATTTTATTTTTTGCTTTGAATGAAAACAGTTTTTTTTTGCACAGAAAATTGCATTTTTCGCTTGTGGTCGCTACTCGAGCAAGATTCAAAACTGTGTCATATATTCCTCTAACCGTCTCCTTCTAAATGCAGAAAAATTTGGCCAACATGTTGCATTGGCAAAGGTTATAAAAAGATGACCTTAACGGAAACCAGCGCTCAAATGTAGCGAGTGTTAATAAATCTTATAGAATTACCTGATTGCTTCAGTTATGATATCCACAACAATCTGGTCATCAACAGGGCGTCCTTTCTTGAGGAACTTGATTGCCTTTGAGCCAAGCTTATTTCTGGCAGTAGGCTGTAAGATTAAAACAAGCATTAGCCAGCTCATATTGTATACGTTTTTATCAGTCAAAAACTCATATTGATTAAGTAAAAGACAAACATGTTGCGTTGAAATACATAGAAAAGTTTGTCTCACCTGAGGTTTATTCGGATCTTCACGATTCTTCCTGAGAGAACTTGTAGATTTTTCTAATCCAATGTCTTGTTTAGAACTTCCAGCAGTACCTGGTACTTCTGGCTCCTTTTGACTCTCACCCTTTTCACCTTGAGCTGACCCTGTTAAGTTTGTGAAGCATAAGCATTTGTTTTTTACATTTATTTCATTGTAAAAATACATGACCGTGCTAAATACAGATCTCAAAAGAATAATTATTTTAAGCATTTATGGGTAAAGCGAAAGTTATCCATAGATTGGAAAAACAAAAACAAATACATAACCCCACAAACCGCACCCCCCCCCCCCCCCCCCCCCCAACAAAAAAACAAAACCAACGGCTTAAAATTACCCATTACGTTAAAGTTTATAGTATAGAGAAGACGTATATTTGCAGAATCTAATGAAAATGATCGTAATGGTTCATTTATTTACAGTCAAGTAATGGTTCGTATGATTTTCTATTGACTCTAACCCTAAACGCTAACCCTAACCCTGACCCTAAAACCCTAACCCTAAAACCCTAACCCTAAACCCTAACCTTAGGACCCTAACCCTAACCTGATTATGATTACCATATTCCTTCAATACTGATCACTAATACGCCCATCTGATAGTCTAAGTGAATAAATATAGCTTAACTACATGTTTACCGAAAAGAGATAAAACGCATGATATTATAAAAATTAAAGATTTTATAAGAAATATCTAGTTGTCAAGTTTTTAAGGAAAGATTTGAATTTCTTGTCAAGTAGACTAGGCCTTTTGCTCTTAAATTGTCCAAACTGGACATTCTGAGAGCAGAATGGAAGCAGAGGCATGGCATATACCAAATCATGAAAAATATGGATCCATTAGTTCCTTTGGATTTTTCGCTCATGTGGAAAAGGTGTCCATTCAAAACTATTTTCAAGTCTAAGCTATGCTTTTCCATTATTGGCATCGTAAAAGTAAAATCATGATATCCTGGGTTCGAATCCTGGCACTGCTACTAATGTTGAGTCTTTGGGAAAGACTACACATTTTTTCCTAACTCAGGCAAAAAAAAAGATATTGTCATTCTATGTTAGTATAATGAGCCTAACAGGCTGCTCTACTGTATGCTACCCAGGGACTTGAGAAGTATATTGAATGACATGGCCTGCTGACGGATAAATAGTGAAAAGTCTGTGAGCCTGTTTTTTTTAATAGGGATACAGACTATAAATTCATCTTTATCTTTAAACTGCCCAGCCATCTCAAATATCTAATCATATAATTTAATAATTCAACGTATCATAAAAGACATGACCTTACCGGCAGGTGGCACAGTAGCAGGTTCGGCATTGGTTACCGGCGTGTCTGCTACAGTACCTGTCTGACCTAAGATAAAAAAATTAAAATTGTCACATCCATTTTATGGTGTGAAAATGCAAAGTAAATCTTGCCATAATTATATATATATAGTTTGAAACCAATAAAAAAAGAGCATTTTATTTCTTGTAAAATTCAAACAATATTATGGCTGAGTAAATTTGGACCACATAACTTTCAACAATATATATTTATGTTACTTGATATCTATTAAAAAATTGGCTGATCTAAAATTACCATACCTATTAGAAAAAAAACCCAATACAAACAAATCAATCATGAGATGTTTGCTTACTTAAATAGCCATTTTGGAAAAAAGCAAAACTGTATTGACAAAGCAAAATCTTAATTTCAAAACTCCTTAAAGAATATTTACATTAGTTTGAGTATGCATGTCTTTGGTGACAAACACTCATCATACTATCTGTTAACAATTGAAGGAAAAACACTAACGCAGCAGTAAATATATGGAATCATTTTGTTATTCTGGTGGTCATGCCCGATTTCAGACACAGTAAGCTGTTTCTCTTAAATCCATATTTCATTGACAGTTCTCCAGCTTTTTGTTTAGCCATGTTAGCATGATGAGCTACCAAAAAGCAGATTTGAAACTTCAGAGAGAAGAGTGTGAGGGCTGTACATTGGTCTGGGTTTAACAATGCCAAATATTCCTATACCTGAAAATGGGTACTGATGCTAAAAACAAATCAAAACAATGCTTGTCCATCAAAAAGCCTTTCTGGTGAATATAAAATGCTTGAGTCTTTCAATAAAATATATTTTATTCTGATCAGAAAAGAAATGAGGAAAACATTCTTACTTGTAATCTCAGAAAGGCCGTCTGCTGCTGGCTCTGGTGCAGGTTCCTCCTCAGTGATTGTTTCCTGTACAGATGTCATTGTATCATCACGTTCAACATCAAGATTCACTTGTGTAGCCTATGGTGATGGTAGAGGGTGCAGAAAAACAACTCAGTGCAAGGCACACAACATAACGGATGAAAAAATAGGTGACGTTCACTTGTGTTATGAAAATGTTTTCAGCTCTGTGCTAAATGTATTGATCACACATAAAAAAAGCAAATAAACCCCCCAAAAACTGCAAAAAAGAAAAAAACCAAGCAACAAAACAATCCAAAACAACTGTATGACTTTTGATTCTAAAGAAGTAAGATACATACAAAGGAATTAATAAACAACCCTTATATTTTGCTGATAGAAAATTAAAGATATGGACAACATGAGATAGATAAGTTTAAGAAGTAGAAGGCAACAGTGAGGCTTTCTATTCAGTGAGTCGGTTACAATAACCAAGATAGAATCGTGGTTCTTTAACTTTGACACATATTGAAGAAATTAAACTGATGTTCAATGTTTCCCCCTCTTGTCATTCATTTTGAAGAAATACATTTTGGTTGTATTTGAATATTTTTCTTTTTTTTCAACTCAAATTAACTTATTGCTACTGCACAATCAAATCTGTTTGTTCATAAAGAAAAGTAATACAAATATGCACAGGCCAACTGATTGATCAGAAAAAAATATGTTTTAAGAGTTTGTGTCAAAAGACATAGTAAGTGTTTTTGTTTCTGGTCAGTATTAAAGTAGCATTTATTTCTGATCTTCACTTTTTACAAGATAACTCTAACATAGATTGATTTTCTCCAATTCTAACACATATCTATAGATCCCCTGTAAATCAAATCTACGTCAGGGTTTAAATCCTCACCTCCAGGACAATGCCTCATTCATTTAACTACACCATCTTCCCCTACAACTCTCAGCCCACAATTTTCTCTACTTAGTTGCAGTACAAATCAAAAAGACTAGATACTTCATGTAAATGTCATTACTTTATTAAAAAGAACACAGCTCACAGCAAAAGTGATTTGCAAGCAATGGTGTCATATCTAAAATACATCTATTATCATCATCATGATCATGAAAAACAAAAACACTTTAATCGTTACTCATAACAAGCATGAATATTAGAAACAACAGTCATATAGCATTAAAAAAACCACATTATTAACAAGTATTTTAAAGACTACATCCATTAGAGTCATGGCTTGTCATAAATATTTGGGGGGGGGGGGGGGGGGTGGGGGGTGTGTGGGGTTTGTGTGTGTGGGGGTGGGTGTGGGTGTGAGTGTTGGTGAGGGCGGGGATGGGTGGGTAGGGTGTGTGCGGTTGTGGGGTGTGTGGGGTTATGGG
>JARDUL010163227.1:0-10427 GCA_030265205.1 Dirona pellucida
CTATAATATAGTCTATAATTGATCTTTCATTTCTTTCTTCGCACACCCTTGTCCATTTATGTATGTTTTTATGTTTATAAACGGAATAAACCCTAAAGACAAATTTCCTCGTGGGATGAATAAAGGGACTATTATTATTTTATTTTTTAATTCGGCAGTCCTGTGTGGATCACGGGCATCGTGTTTGTGAGTTTTGTTCAGATCTGTTTGTATTGCTGTGACGAGATCAAGCATCACTCGCTTACAGCCCTAATCAATATTTCCCACGAAATAGGCCATGCAAAGTCCCTCGAATTCCTCAATCTCCTGATCAAGGATTCTCCCATTTTCTAAACATCGTTTCGGAACTTTCGCACTACCTAGGCCTCACCCCAGCCCACGCTATAAACCATTCTGCAGGCACCAGCTCTTCCTAAAAACAAGAAACAAACAAGGACAAAATCCCCATCCCTGACCATGGCCTTTAGCGGTGTACAATACAGGCAGTTGCTAGTGGACAAAGAAAGAAAGATTAAGAAAATCTTTTATTGCATCTTTAATCTTCAGGATTTATAGATTTTTTAATGATTGAGGGTTACGCATTGCCGACCCTACTCTATATATATTTTTAAATTTTCAATATTCCACAAAAATACGTTTTGACAACGATGTGCCAAATTTATTGCAAAATGTTTCATATATTGCATTAACCAATGATCATTACTTTTTACACCCCCTCCCCTCCACACACACACACGCACACACACCCTGTTTTGGTGCGATGGTGGTAATTTTATGAAAGCTAATTCACAATTCCAAAATGAACCAAGTCTAATTGTTTATTCTCCATAATCATATTAGATTGCTCATTATTTTCATTATTTTATTTCATTTGATCTTTTCTAGAATGTGGTCAAAGCAGCATACTTTAGCTGAGTTCCGCCTCTATACTTGTCTCTCTGAAGATGATGATGCCAGTGTTGAACATGTGCAGACCTATGTTACTCGTAGTATTATAAGGTAAGGAATAGGAATCACTTTTATCTAGGGACTGGGATTGATATATTTCTAAGTTGAAGGCATGAGATTTAGCAAGCTTTTTAAAAAAAAACTTATATGTCGTCATTTGTTTTAGAGGTATGTGAAAGAGTTAATGACTCTATATCTCAACTTCAGGTTTCCTGAATGCGGCTCGTTTGAGTGGTCTTGTCACATATATGTAGTGTAGACAATAACTTTGTTAAATAAGAGTAAGAGGGGAGTGCGAGTGCTTTATATCTTCTGGTCTGTTTTTCAAGTTTATGTTGAGAGTTTAACCCTTGGAAAATATCTGTGGATACTTGTTGGAAGAATATATACCGGGTGTTTCAAAAAAAGTGTTAGGATTTCAAATATTCATAATTTATAAACTGAGGCAAATAGAATTTCAAGCAAAACATGGAATCAAAGGGTACACTTTGCGATTTTATAAACAGCAATCGTGAATATATTTCATCAAGGGATAGCAAAATGGCACTGCTGTGTTTTATATCTTACTAAATTTGTGATTCTTTTCTTTTTCTTTTTTTCCCCTTCATAGCGAATACAAATATAGAGAGTATTTTGGAGAAGATACTACATCAAAAGATCTTTCTGAAGATGAAGATAGTCATCAAGATTGTAAAAGTTATCAAAGTGAAGAAAAATTAAAAGGAGAATTGACAGCAGATTACTCAAAATTGTCAAATCGGCTTTCTACAATTGCCCTGGGTGATTTTGATCTTAGTTCTGATTCTGACACTTCAGAAGGAGGAAAACATTATAAATCTTATACAAACCATTCACATTTAAAAGAAGATCATCTCAAAAAATATCTAGATTACTCATCGCTCTCAGAAATATCAGAAGAATCCTCAAATTCAAACCTTGAAGGTCAAACTCAAGACAGCTGTGTACTTATGGCTTCAATGGGACTTCCTCAAGCCTTTGGTGGCCCGAAAAGCAAAGGTTTAAAGCGGGTATGTCATAATATGTGTTTAGCATTCTCTCATTTTTGTAGTGCACATCTGAGTTTTTATTTTAAAAATTATGTATTAATTAAAGGATAAGACTATTATATAAGAGTAAATTTTTTATGAAATGTCCAATGTGAAGATAGAATTGTATGATTTATTAAATTATAGATTAGATTTTGTTGGGGGGGGGGAGAAATTCAACAACCTTCAGTTGACTACGCTACTTAATGATATGAATCATTATTTGATTGGTTTTATGTATCTTGATTTATCACTGATGGATGTGATCTGAAAGTTGCTTCATGTCATGTCACTTCTTAGCTACTGTTTATAGATATCATTTTATGAAAGTTGGACTGTTCTTTTTTGGTTTAGTTTTTTATAGTTGTGATTCTTTTTTTCAGGGCAAGTTATCAGAGAAAGAAGTAAGACACAAATTTGCTGATTTCTGGGATCAACAGGGTGAACTGATGGTTTACAAGTCATTTGTTTCAATATATCCAGATTATGGTGGATATTATGATCAAATCACGGGCTCAATCCCTCCATCCGTTCACATTGATATTTCCTGTGCTGACAGTGAAATTGTTGAATCTTCAAGTTCAAATTTGGCGACTTTTGTCAGTGCTGATGATAACATTAATGAAGTTTGTGAGGAAAATGGATCTGACAGCAATTTTCAAGATCCAACCCCAGAGAACCTATCTCACAGTGGTATTGATACTTCTAATAATGCACAGTCATCATCACTGTCCAATAAAAATGACACATATAACATTTTAGACAAAAGCTCAGAGTCTGATAAAGTGACAAATGTATCGACTGTTAACAATGATCACGGATATTTTCAAAGCAATGATGCGAAAAGTGAAATTGATAGCAATGTTAACCACGAAATTGAAACTAACGATAAAGGAGAAACATATCCTACAGAAAGTCATTACGACAATGAGTCTTATTATACCCATGATGAACTTATTCTCATGCTGAGGGGAACTCATGATGATTTGAACAATCAAATCTACTGGCATGTAAAGGAAAAATTTTCCACGTGGTGTCAGGAAAATCCAGACAAAGAGTTTGACATTTCGTCTTTGGACAGTGATTTGATGGTCTTGGCGCAGCCATATCAACAGTTTGGCGAGTGGGAGGAAGGCGAGGCTGATTACTATGATGGAGATGATTGTGGACATGATCTCAGCGATGACGATGATGGAGAGAATGCCAGTGGTAAGTCATTTTTGTGTTACAGTTCACTCCATTTGGTTGTAACTTTTTAAAAACAAATGAATTTGTTCTCTTTAGTATTGAAAGTCGCTGCTTTATCGCAAATACTTCAGTCAATGGCAACTCTTCAAGCTATGAGGCTCTCATTTTTTTCAATGCTTTCCATACATTTTTATGAAACATGAATAAAAAATTGTGGGGGAAAAAATGACACAACTCTATTTTAAAGTTTGTTAGGTTTTTAAAGGGAAATTTAGGTTTTTGGAGGTGACTTAAGGGTATGAGTTAGTTAATAATGATCATGTATTACACCCAAGTTCAAGTTTGATCTGGCAAGTTATGGTTTAAGGTTAATTAGAATGGATTGTATTCTACAAAGCTTGCCCAAAGTCTACTTGGGTAGCAACTAACGAAAGTTGTCAGCAGAGACCTTAAAGATCTTAAAGGGTCTCAGTGGTAGCAAAGCATTTTTTAAAGATCAATGGCAAGATGTGGATGGGTATCCCCGAACAAGTAGCTATATTACATACATTATAAATGTAGGCCTGTTGAGCACATCATACTGACAACATCTTTCTCTGTCTGTAGCCAGGTAGTCAGGTGAGGAAAACATATATGTAAATATGGGGTCTTGCAGTGCCAGGATTTTTTTGTATTAGGGTATACTTAAAAGGAATGTTATATGTTTTGTTTGTGTATGGTTTTTTTTGGATTGTTTTTCGGGGTTTTCTTTGTGCCAACACTATCTAAAAAAATCCTGCCCTTTTTAAAGTCAAGAAAGGCAATTGTAGCATCTGAAATTACTCTTACATGTTTTACCTGTCTGTATTGACTTCTAGGCACTGCGTTTTATTTTCTCCTTTTAAGACCTTTTTAAAAAAGTTTCTTGTTAATTCTGACAGATTCTACAAAAAATCAGAAAAAGAACATCACTGAAACTTTAGAAATGCTTGGCTTAGCAATTTTAAAAGAAGACAAAGAAAGGTAAGTAATGTTAACATCACAAGTTACTTTTTATATGGACAATTGCATTGTTTATTTTTTCTAGGATGTCTCAATGGTTTTGGGTTGTTTTATTTATTTTTTATCACCTTTGAAGTATTATTTAGTCCAAGATAAAGTTTTAGTAATGATTAGAAAGGTTACAGGCAACTATGATGTTTGATACATACAATAGGAATCGGATATTTCGATGACATTTCTTTCAGCTCTAGATATATATTATTGTGTCAATCACTTGAAAATTAAATGTTCTGGGCATAATGTACCAAACCTATTGCTATGGCTGTAAGTGTATTTACAATTTTGATACGCTTCTGGTGACATGTGATTTAGTGATTTTGGAATTTAGAAATTACATGTCTTCCGAAAATAGCATTAAGACGTTTTGTCCAAGTTACTTTATGAAACAATGGGGTAGACCAAATATGGATCCAATTGCCAGTCTTTTTCGTTTTCCTGGAAAATTGCTGGGTTTTGTTTTGTTTTTTCACCTGAGGCTAATATTTCCGTGCAACCATTTGCTCTATATGAAATTATGTAAGATTTTCAGGCTTTTTATTTACTGTTGATGACTATCATACCTATGTATTTAATATATTACACATAGAAATGGAAAGTGTTGAATGGTACAGAATTGATTCTTTTTGACTACTGTGTCCTATTTTAAATTTGATGCTTTTGATGAATTTTGTACAGCTTCTATCATATGATAAGACTACAATGGTCCTGTATCTTTCCTGTATCTTTCATGACACTACAGGGAGATAAGAAAACGCAAAGTTGTTCATGGTTCTGTGACCTATAAGAGAAAGAATATTCTGAAGGAATCAAAACGTCTACGACTTGATTATGGCAAGACGCCTAGTGTGGTGAAAGATGTTGCTGTGAATGGGCAGGCTCCAAAACACATCATATTTGACGATGATGGCAATCCTGAACCAGTTGTTACACCCGATTCTAGTACAAAGGTCAGCAGTGCATATATTATGTGAAAATAAAAAACCCACAGTCAAATCATTTTTGTAGATTATGATTATGTTTTGCTATGACTATGAGAAAGAGATAAATGTAACCAATAATATGGACATGGTAAAACCTTTTACAGTACTCTCGATCTAAAATTATGATATGTGAAAGAAATTTAGTGCTCCACTCAAACTTGCAGTTTTGTTACCCGGCCTTGTTAGTTCAGAATTTACGTGTGTAAATGCAAAACCCTCAATTAATTGTTCTACACCCATTCTGTAATATCCGCTTGGCAGTCTACAACAGCTTTTTGCAGAAGGGCACAAGTTGTTTGACTAGTTAGACATCTCAGTTGATATGTAACATTGGTCGTTGATAAAAGGTTAGGCGAGGCATTTCATTCATCCACAGCACGTCATTACTTAGGCTTAGATGCTAGCCATGTGGCACCATGGCCATGGGACAGTACAAAGACACTCAACTGTCAATGTGAAGCCCTCATGGGTGAGTGGGGCAATATAAGATACAAGATAACCAAGGGAGATAATCAATTAAATATATGACATGGCTATCCCAGTTTTTATATCAGGCTCCCAGGTTTTTGTGTTTTTGTTTTTCTTAGTATTAAAATTTCGTTTTCATTTCTGGTTGAAAATCAAGATTTTATTTTACACTCTAGGTTGACAACTTTTTTGGTAACAGTAGTTCTGAAGATGATGTTGATCTCAGCCAGTTGGATGCAGAAAGGTCAGATGGCAACGAAAAACTTTTGGACACAACTGGAGAGCAAGATGAGCTATCATTAGTAAAGCCAGAACCCACTAACTCAACCAAATCAAAAAAGAAAAAGAAGAAGAAAGGAAAAAAGAGCTCACCCATCCCTGAGCATATTGCAATTGACCCTGTTTTGAAAAAGTATTGGTTTCAAAGATATCGACTCTTCAACAAATTTGATGAAGGGATCCAACTTGATAAAGGTGTGTTTCTTAACCTTTTAGCTTTAGAGGGGTTTTTTTATCACGCAAGTTAGCTTTCATGTTTCCATATCTCAGTTCTTTCTTGTGAATTTGTTATTTTTGTAAACTGAAATTATTATGATTTGCCATTTAATCCTCTCTCACAAGATGCCATCGCCTAAATGGTCTAACGATGGGTGTCATTGTCATGGTATGGAGTTGTTTTGTTGTTTGGTTCATGGTTGGTTTTGCTTTTTCTCACAAAATCTTTGGTTTAGCCAAATTTTTATAGGTTACAGTAATTAACTTTTCAATCATGTCTTTAACTTCCAGAGAGTTGGTTTTCTGTCACACCTGAGGCAATAGCAGCACACATTGCGGAACGTTGCCAGTGTGATGTGGTTGTGGACGCCTTTTGTGGAGCAGGAGGAAATGCTATTCAGTTTGCCTTTACTTGCAATAAAGGTTTGTATTGGTTCAGTAATAATCTTGTTATATATATTAATTATAATAATGATGATAATAAATGGCATTTGCAAAGTGCTATACCCGGTTCAAAACAAGCTCGAAGCGCTACTACTCTTATAACTTGTTTACTTGTTTGAATTCCAGTTCTTTTTTTTTCTTTTTTCATCATTGCTTATACTTTATAGTAGAAGTACAAGTTCTTCATTCAAATTAAACATTTTCTGACTTCATCATAAAAAGCAGTTGACACTATAAGAGGATCATTATTTTTGAGTAATAATTTGCTTTAAGCGCGTAGCTCTATTGTGTGTTGAGCGCCTTTGCAAATTTAGTTAAAGACAAATATAACTACAGTGTAATGAAAATTTACTGTCTTTATGACATAATGATATGTTTTTGCTATATACTTTATTCTCTTAGTGATTGCTATAGATATTGATCAATCACGCCTGGACATGGCTCGGAACAATGCACAAGTGTACGGCGTTGCTGACAGAATTGAGTTCATTCTTGGAGATTATTTAACGGTGAGTTTTGTTTCTAATACACTCCTCTCCGCTTAATCGCAATTCACAGATCCCTCAAACATATGTCATTTTCATAATCTTTTATTTTCTGTGTATTTAAATCACGTTTATTCAAATTACATATTTCTCTAACATTTATGTCTTTGAGTTTGTTGACACATGTTTGTTATTACATGCATTATCATATAGATTTGATTAGTAATATCCTTGGATATAGTTAATTTTGCTCTTGATGTGATGTTGAAAGGAACATTCATTGTTGGGCAAGAAGGAAATGATGTTTATGGTGTGGAATTTAGTCTGTTATAACGCAACGATTGTTGAAGACCCATTGCAAATTAACATTTTTAGAGTCATTGCTTCTTACCTATAACTATAATATCAATAACTGTTCTACAATTTATTTATTTTTAACCTTGGTGTTGAACATAACTGTTTTAAATATATATTGGAAGTATAATTCATATCTTCTTCTTTTGGTGCAGTTGGCTCCTACTTTGCAGGCAGATGTGGTGTTCCTCAGTCCTCCTTGGGGTGGTCCAGAATATCTCAACAAGTCAGTGTATGACCTGGACGACATGGCTGGTTTCAAGGCATATCCTTTTTAATGTGATGGCGTTTACTATCTGTGATTCCGATACTATGTAAAACTTGTTGTGGTATAAAAACAATGTCATGGTGTCTTTGGAAAGGGACTTTCAGGAGTCAGTAAATATGCACTCAAGCCATGTGACATAACAATGACTTGAATTAAAATCAACTTAAGTTGTGTTGATTTGTTTGGTGGATGTGAACTTTAATTTCACATTACATTCCTTGACTAGTCCACTTCAGAGCTCATGGCCCTGTCAAGACAGATCAGCCACAATGTATCCTTCTTTCTACCTCGGAATGCAGACAGTGAACAGGTAAATTGATCTCAGAGATCGGTCGGATTAGTTTAAAATCAGTTTTTTGGGGGGTTTTTTTTTATCTTGTCATACTTTTTTACTCAAACACTTGACAAAGTAAATAAGTTAAATTGTGATAATTTTTTAACAATCTTTGCAGGTTTAATTAATGCAATGCATTCTTTTTAGTCTGAATATCATTTATTAGAGTCATAGGGCGGCCACAGAGAGAACGCTTTTTTCCGTGCCGCAGAGCGCCGTCAAAGGCATAAACTCCCTTATTATTTGTCACTTGATCAACACGTAGAAAGCATTCAAAAACATACGAAGGTGACGCTTTTTTCGTAGGAATGAAGTTGTAACTCCTACTCCCGCTTTTTTGTACTGTCGTGACCTCTCATCACCCCGCCGTCGTTGAGCTGGGCCTCGAACAACTGGCGTCAGGATGTCTGACGTCACTGAGTCTGGACCTACTTTCCATGGCCAATATCTTCATGGGAATTGACCGCACTCTAAATCTGATGGCATTCTTCAATAATTAACTACCTAAATGGTAATGATAATTCGGTACAGTGATTTATACACACAAGAGCACATGACACAAAACAAGGTCAGACAGGGTCAAAGCACGAGGAGAAGAGCAGGAATTTTTTTCTTTTTCTTTAAAAAAAAATAATTGTCATAAGCGTTCTGTATGAATAGCGAACAGCAATTTGAAAGGAAAGGTGCGGCGTATAGATAGCGTAGGCATCCTCCCTGTGGTCGCCCATATCCATGTTCTGCATTGTCTTAGCTTTTTCATTATTTAATGTCATTTGTATGTGTCATTCTTTATACTTCGAGAAACTCTAAGTCTAAGAAAAAGACACTGATCATACTTGAGAACAGTGAATCTGAAATGATTGAGACCATTCAAATAGTTCTGTATTGATAAGTTTTTAGATTGTTGTTATTAGAAATAAGTAGGATGTAACAAATGAGATAGTTAAAGTAAAAATCTTTATTACGTACCATAGCATTTTCAGCTGTTCCTATAATTCGGGATAAACAACCATTTGTGAGCATTGTCTTTGTTTGACATTTGTTAATATTTATCACCTTAATTTACATAGCTGCCAAACGTTCCAATTAAATTGTATTTAGAATTATATTTAGTTCTGAGTACGATAATCTGATTTCACCAAGAAAAACATGATTTTCCTAGGTTTGGATAGTTAAGTTAAATCACAATAACAATTGTCGGTTTATTTGAATTTTGTTTTTTCGATGTTGCGAACTCGGAACTGCGTTGTGAATGCCGATCTTGTTTAAATTCTGCATCAGGAAACCCGCTATATTTGGTTGTAGTCAAGTCCCAAAAGTGCTTTACAAGACCTTGTCTGTTTTATGAAGATCTATATTGCATTGAATAGAACCACAGATGGTATTGGATCCATCATATTATTATTTTTGGTATGACAGTGGACAGTCCAATTTGTGAATCATGTACAATAACATGTAATTTGATTATTTTATTGTACTGTGTGGGGTTTGTTCCCGATTGCATTTTTAAAATTCTGGGTACAGTACGTCGTTAAGATTCCCTGGTTTAGTTGTTACGGGGTTGGCGGGTCTGTCATTGTGGTGTGTGTTCCGATTTGGGGTTTTAAAAAGTGGCAGCTATGAATTTATTTTTATGTTTGTTTTTTTAAGTACACACGTTTAATTTTGCAACGGAAAATTGTATCTTTCAGCTGACCGCTTTGGCTGGAAAAAATGGACAAGTGGAAATTGAACAGAACTTTCTTAACAAGAAGCTGAAGACAATCACAGCCTACTTTGGAGATCTGGTGCTTGGCCAGGACAATGACTAAAGACTTACACAATGTTGCCATAATCACTATGGTTTTTGTAATTTCAATATTGTATCAAAACTGTTTGATAAAATTTCTCATTTTCTATTATTGTCAAGGTGGGTAGAGATGATGTGTAAAAAAATTTTAGCATTGGAAACTTAAGCTAGTCCTTATGTTTTGTTAAATTTTTACAAGACTATATTGTTTTAATAAAATGTGAACTTTTTATCTTTTTCTTCTGGTTTCATTTTTTTGTCGTACTGGCATTCATTGTTGAAAGAAGAAATAACATTCCTTTGTATGGCAGTGTTTAAACGTAATGTCTTGTTCCTGCTTATAATAGCATGGTCATGAGGCAAGACATTTTTACTATCTTGATTTGACGAATGCTGTGGATTCGAATCCTACCTCAGTCACCTCTTTATTTTTCTTGGGCAGGAAACTTTACTCCAACTGCCTCATTTGACCCAGCAGGTATAGAAATGAGTACAAGCTTACAACTCAGGGGAGGCGAGGTGGCCTAGTGGTTAGGACAGCAGACTCTCATGGCGAAGGTCGTGGGTTCGAATCCTATCACTGCCAC
>JARDUL010163448.1:0-10423 GCA_030265205.1 Dirona pellucida
GAGAGTGAGAGAGGGCTTGCGCCGGGCGGTCAGTACTAATACTAGGCTATTTATAGTTATAGTATAGACTAATAGTATTATATTATACACCGGGTGAGAATAGACAAAAGGCCTCCTTCTCGCTACTCTCACCCCGGGTGAGAATAGAGGCAGCCTAATAATAATAAGATATTTATTTTATAAATATTATTATTATGATGAGTAGTCTATATATGAGTATGAGGCCTTTTTTACCTTTTATTTTTTAACTTTTTATTTTTGAATCATGTTGAAGGAGGTATGTACTGTACTGTAATCTGTGTGTAATATAATAATGGATGTGGGCGCCCTCAATATCAACCTCCTGAATGACGACTACCCCTCTAACGCGACCAACGACCCCCCGATGCGGCTGTGTATGTTGAGTCCCAGTGCCATTATCCCTCGCCCTCATCAATAACGACTTCGACTTCAGACTATTAAGATACGAGGCAAAAAAACAAACATTGATCAGAATCATGTATACACACACATGGTACTGGTACAGTACACAGCATCACTCTCTCTCTCTCTCTCTCTCTCTCTCTCTCTCTCTCTCTGTGTATGCTGTGTGTGTGTGTGTATCAAATATGACATCTTTTTGTCCAGAGGTAGTGAGTGGGCTTGTTTTCTGTTCACGGCGAGATAAAGTTGTCGTGCCAGGCATGGGTTCAATTGCCGCAGTCTCTCACTGGCACTGTTACATTAAAACCACTATCATTCTGTTATTTTGAGGTAGAAATATCTATAAAAATCGAATTGTTTTCAGAGCAATCCTTCAAGTTCAAGTGCAGGAGCTTCAAGTATGCATGAAGAATTTACAGTCAGAATGCCCAGGTAAAAACAAATTTCTATGGATTGATATTTGTCTTTTTAAGATTGTTTGTTCCTGTAACTGTAAGTGGGAAGTAACATTCTGTGTCACCCACTTACCCCTAATACAAAACTAAACACAGCTGTTCTGGACTTTTTATATATTTAATCTTTCATGTGTCATCGTTCATCATGGCTGGTTCTGGTGACGGTCACACTATGCTATGGCCCAATTAAACCTCAAATATTCTCCCTGGGAGTTGACACCAAATTGAATCTTTGAACTAAAAATGTAATTGCCCCAATTACATATATACAGCAGTATGCAGATATATTAGTTCTAAACTGTTTTTCAATGAAAATCAGGCCACAAATATCATCAACTTATTTAATATTAATAGTTTAAGATTGTAAATTCAAAGGATTAATATGTGTGTGTAATCCTGTACATTTTTATCTTATTAATACTTTTCAACACACAATATAGGGACAAGAAGAAAGTGTTTACAATGATGAAGTTTGGAACTGCTTCCAACGTGGATTTTTCAAAAATGGGAGAGGTATGGGCTTCATAAAATTTGAAATTAAGATTTGCATTCTTTGTTAAATTTAGTATGAAATCATTTTTTATGAAATAATTCAGTCATTGAGTTTTAGATTTTATATTGTTGTTTAGCTGTCTTCCATTGTACATCAACGCAGTATTAGGACCATCTCTTGTGTCCAACACAACACATTGTAACGAGCAAAAATATATAAAACCGTACACCTATATGCTCTGACCATTCAAGTGTTCTGCTGAGCATAGGTCTAAAGACTTTATTTCTAAGTAACATACAATCATGTGATATGCTTACTCTGTCCAAAATACTTTAATGGCATCTTTAATGATATGTTTAGTATTAATCTCCTTACAAGCTAATAAATACTTTTATGCAGACTTGATGATAACCCGTCAGCGTTAAAGAAGTCAGACAGTCAACTAGATATATGACTTTGGTGCTATTTTATCTTTTGTATTACTGATTAGTAAAGATAGCATTGTGCATTGAAATTCATTTTCAATTTTTCTTTTATTTTTCTCTTCTCAGCAACCAGTCCGAATGGAAAGAGAAAATAATCTAAAAGAGTACAAAACAGCTAATGATATTGATCTACTGCCGAAATTTGGAGCTGGCAGTGAATATGGTCGTGAGTTGAAGGAAGAATCGAGACGCAAGAAATATGGCATCATGATAAAGAAATATAATCCTGAAGACCAACCTTGGATCATGAAGTTGGGGGCTGGGAAACAAGGGAAAAGGTGTGCAGTTAGAGAAATGTTTTTGAGGTTAATGTATCTTTTAAAATGATGTCAGCCAGTCCAGAGTCCTTTATTTTTATTGTCTATTTCTATGATTAAAGATTTGATTTCACAACCTCAGGCTTATTCAAAATTAAAAACCATGAGCCTACTATTCACTGACTACATATAATCATTTACATTATGATACATAATTTAGGATATCTGTATGAGGAGGATGAAACAAGTTCATTGGGGTCACTATGCCTTGAATGTCCATTACTTAATCCACCCTCTGAAACTAGTGTGTATGTGTGTGTTTGTTTGTTCACATTTATTTTTGAATATGTAACAAACTTTAAATCTTAACACAAACGTTGTTAATTATTCTGCTCCACTACTCGGGAAACTTTATTTTACATCACTAGATAATGATTTCTTAGTTTGTAATGAAATTCTCTATCAGACCATTTATAACAATGATTTTTTAGCAATGATGCAGTATATGGTTAATGTGTTTGCCGTTTCCTTTTCTCTTGAAGATATAAAGGGATTCGAGAAGGAACTATTGCAGAAAATACATCCTACTACATCTTCACGAAAGCTGCTGATGGTGCTTTTGAGGCCTTTCCTGTTGGAGAGTGGTACAACTTTAGCCCTATAGTCAAGTACAAATATTTGAATTCAGAAGAGGCAGAGGAAGAATTCTTAAGGTAAATTAGAATTGAAAATTATCTTTCATTTATCCCCAAATTTTTAAAAGGTAAAAGTATTCATAATTGAATTTCCTTGGCCCCAAAAACATAAGCTTGTTTGTAGCTATGTTGATATTTTGAAATAAGTTATGTTTTGATAGAATAGAGTGTGGCTCAACTGCATCATTCATAGTTAAAGGTTATTCATACAATAGACTGATCCTTTGCATGTCTGAAATTTATCTCTGTAATCAGTCACATTTGTGGAATTTTTATGCAGATTTAAATCTTCACTGAGGAATTAATGTTTGGATGAAAGTGTGATGTATGTCATTCATTTTCAGGAATGAATATAGGTTTGTGCCAGCCACTCCTTAAATAGTCAATGGCGTTCAGTGAAGTGTCTTTTGTTTTGTCTTGTCTCATATCCAATTTTTGAGCTTTATATAATCACTGTGTATAGTGAATTCTCAAATGTGTTATTACTTAATCAGTTAAATGATTAGTCATGTTCATTTGACGAAGGCAAAAGAATTGATAGATATTAATGGTGTCTAGAAATGGGACCTTAGATAATGTTAATGCCAATTTTACATTCAGTTTTATCGTTACATTTTTCATCAACTGTATAACTGGTATTTGTCCTTTGGTAATGTAAGCAATGAACACCAAAGAATTATGTGTTGCTTTGCACAATTCCATTTATTTTGTACACTGATTTTGTAAAGATCGAGAGCAACCGTTTTAACCCATTTTTCATCTTGCAGGAGAGACAAAACACTCAACTTTTTCAACATTATGCTGAAGAAAAGATTGAGAAAGGAAGATGAGAAAGATTATGATGATGATGAGGAAGACGGAGGAAAGAAAAAGAAGGGAAAGAAGAAATCAAATTCAAAGTCCAAAAATATGGTATGAATTTAAACACAAACACACACGCTTACACATGCGTATGCACAATGTTTTTAAAATTATAATAAATAAATCTTTATTTTATGGATATTGTTGTTGGCCAGTTGACCCACATCCTGCATTGTGATCTTTAAAAGGAAAGGCACCCAAGTAAAGCATTGTTCGAAAATGTCCAGAAGTTGTCTGAGATGGCTGTAGAGCATGTGTGATATTACAAAGGATGATAATCCGTCAGTGGCATATAAAATGACATGATGGAGCATTATTAAAATCAGATACTTATGGTAGTTTAAAAATATGAAACTTGTGTCAAGTTTCACAGCAGTGGTTCTAATCATCACATTGCAAATTTCATTACTTCTTTAGTTAACTTCCTACTTACTTCTTTAGTTAACTTACTATTCACGTTAAACACTGTCAAAATAGAAAATTAAGAATTTTACTTTTGAAAAAACTCCTTGTAATAGAGATGGAGAATTTCTCACTTTGACTTTCTGTATTTTTAGTATCTCACAGATATGGAAGAATGGAATGACCTTCAAATGTCAGATGATGACGACGATGAAGATGAGGATGATGAGGATAATGGTAGGTAGTTTTACTTCATGAACTAATTTATTTCATGTTGAGGTCACAGTTGAGGTAGATATGAGTGACAATATGAAATTGTGATATATATATGATTTTCAATTATTATATTTTAAATTCCCATTTTGAAAAGTTATGTGAGAGTTGGGAAGAATTATAACATAGGAATAAGAAGATCATATGTACACTATTTATTTCATGTTAGACTTGATAGTAAGAGGAAACAAGATTTAATTAATTATCTTTTTTAACAGGTGCTCCAAAGAAAAAGAAAGTCAAGGGAAAAAGAAAACAGAAAATTACAAAAAATTCAAAGAAGAATTCTGATGATGAGGCTGTAGAAGAAAGTGACGAGGGTGACTACGATGACAAAGAAGTAAGTTGCTGATTTGACGTGTTATTTATAATTTACACACTTAGTCATGTCTTTCAACCAGATGTGGATATCTTCAAAATCATTTAGATTGAATAATTTGTTTTATTGTGGAACCTGCAAGAGAAATCAGTCAATACCTGCAGATTATAGTCAAAATTCAGACACAATGCAGTGACTGAAATGAATCTATGCAAAATTTGTCATTAAGAAGAGAAGAGTAATTATTTTCTTTAGTGGTTATTTTTTATTTTTTTATACGATTATTTATTTTGACAAGTTTCCTGTCAGTTATTTGTAAGTGTGGAACATATGGACACAGAGAAAATTATTCAATCTGTTCCTACTGTTTTCCAGTGAATCATTTGATTTGATATTGTAATGCAGTATGTCATAAAAGATTTCTTATGATTCTATCAATGATGCCACTGGTCACTACCATCTATACTTTGGAGAATACAAAAATGAATAACTAGAATAGACCATATTGGCTTATGAGTATGAGAGGAGAGAGTATTATCTCACAATGTTCTGTAGAATTCAGAATATTATTTCTACCATCGTTTGAACAGTTTAAGTCTCCTGCTATTATATTTCTACATCTATATTAAACAGAAATATAGAGGTGTTTTTATTTTTTTTATTTTCAGGTAGATTATATATCTGATTCTGGAAGTTCTGACAGTTTGTCTGGTCCAGAAGTAGATGACAAAGACAAAAATCAAGAAAAAGGTGTCGATGAAGAAAAGGGACTGCGAAATATTCTAGACTCTGATGCTGAGGACGATGAAGAAGAAGAGGAAAAAGTTGGAGAAGAAATCGAAGAAAAGGAAGAGAAGAAGGAAGAGAAAGCTAAGAAAGGTGATGATTTTAAAAATATGTTTGTTATTATCATGCTCTTCATCCACAAATCATCGTCAAAGTCATTGATTTGAGATATAATTTAGAATGCAAAGTTTATTTGTGCAAAAAATATTAAGCAGGGGCTTGTTTTTATTTAAAATCGTGTATCATAATCTTATCCATGCAATGATATTTTATCTTTCTCACAAAGGTGACGACAGCAGCTCTTCTAGTTCTGATGATGATTCGGACATTGAGAAAACCATGTCTTCAGCGATATTCATGCAGGGGCAGGTCAGTGTGTAAGAAGTGACTGTTTAATTTGATTTACACTTTTTTTCTTATCATATTCAGTGTTGAACTCCTTACTTCAGGAGCATATTATGAAGATAGCAATGATGCAAGGATCATAACATAGTGGAAACATCATGTTTGGGACTAAATTGATCTCAGCCTAATCAAAACCATAGTTTTATAACTTGCTGAGTTACTACAGTGGTGCTACTGATGACATGAATACCAAAATTCTCTGTTTCTATCACGGCTGGTAGCTAGAGTTCATGATTTAAAAGCTCAAATTTTGTAATGGATCTATTTTTATTATTAAGTACAATGAGTCAGCCTGGTCCTGCTCCCCACACTCCCTCTTTCTCAATTGTAAGGATTGATCTGCAATTGAAATTTCATTTGTGTAAGTGCGTTCAAACAAAGTGTGTAAGTATGTGTCCAACAAAATTCATTTTCTGACGATATATCCATGGACAGCTTGGTCCTGGTGGTTGAGATAATGTAAATGTGTTAGGCAGGTCTGTAAGGTGTTAAATGATAAATGAGTTTAGAAACACATGAACAACTATTTTTTATCCTAACCAGCCTTAGGCATTAAATTCTCACCATTCACTTTTTGTAATTTTGAAATCAGAAAGACAAAAATGGCAAGTCAGAGAAGAAAGAAAAAACAGAGACTGATGGCACAAATACAGGGGAAGCTTCAACCAGTTCAGCAGACAAGAAGGATAAAAGTAAGAAATGATGGAGGTTGAATCATGAAGGAAGCTACTTTTATTTTCAATATTTTATCTATTTTGTTTGTCTCATTTTTGCTGAGCAGTCTACTTTGTGATTAAATGTCCCTAAATAAGTGACGAGCTACATAACATAATTTGATTTTTATGAGATCTACTTCTTTTTTTCATTATCTTTTCAATATGAGTAAAATATGATAATTTGATTGTATGGCTGGTTTTAGTTTGATTTACTCTCATAGTACAAAAGCATTGTTTATTTCTGGTTTTCATTGTGGTTTTCATTAATTTTTGTGACATAACATTCAATTTCCCGTTATCAATACTGAGATTATATTAACACAACATATTGAACTGACTGCCTTTCGGCTGTAAGTCCAATGCTTAGACCACTGGGTCACATTGCCCCTTAAAATAACTTGACGGGAGTCTTGGAAATTTATTAAATTAAGACAGAAAAAAAAAAAAAAGGAATAGTTAATATTTTGCAAATGTGCAAGCATAAAGTAGACAGAAGGAAGGGCGAGATAGATAGCTTTACTTGTTATGTGTATTTTTCAATATTTTTTATAACTTGTTATGAATTTAAACAGTTTTCTTACTATGTGCTTTCTTTTTCTGTCACCCCATGTCCCCATAAAAAAAATCTTAAGTCTACTCAATAAATGTACTATTGACGATGAACAAAATATGAAAAACATTTTTTTTTCATTCTCAAATGTTTGCAATTTCAAATTGTTTGATTTTTCAGGTTTGAAAAGGAAAGGAGAAAAGAATCCTGATGGGAAAGCTGTGCCTTCAAAGAGACACAAAACTGATGACAGGTACTTCAAAACATAGATAATATTTATTATATTTGTTTACATATAAACATCTCACAGGCTGTTTGCAAATGAAATGTATTTGTGATAATCACATAGCAATAAGTTTGTTATGCTTTTATGCTAATTTGATGTCCAACTGTACGACATGGCACTCTACTCGCACTACTCCACAACCTGCAGCCCCATGGTCAGCTAATGAATGTCTATCTACTGTGTTGTTGCTGGATAGTCCAAATGTCTAAATACAGTTATTGAGAGAGAAACTAAACCTGCAATATTTTAATTTTAAGCGACATTGACAATTTCATATAAGCCTACAGATATTGTTAAAAGAATCATATGTTTGATAAATATTCTTTCTTGTAATCTTTCAGTGAGGGTATTACCGAGGATGCTATTCGTAGGTACCTGACACGTAAACCAATGACGACTATAGATTTGCTGCAGAAGTTCCGCTCTAAGAAACTCAACATGACCAATGAAAAGATCACCCACACGATCGCTCAGCTGTTGAAGAAGATAAATCCAGAGAGAACAAGAGTAAACACAAAATTGTATCTGTCCTTGAAAAAGCCAGAATGAGACACAGAGAGAGAGAGAGAGGGAGGGGGGGGGGGGGGGCGAGTATTTTGTTTCTTTTCTTTTATTGATTTTGATGTTGTGTGACTGTTTTTTGTTGTATTTTTCTGCTGCGATTTGATGGAGAGTAATGATATTTCATGGTGAATGTGAGAATTGTTGCATATATGGTCAATGGATTGAATTAAAAGAATTTTATTATTCTTGAGAATTGGTCAAAGTTTGTTTATAAAGAGTCATCTCTTTGGATGTACATTAGATAATGTATTTGGACTCATATGCTGCATGGAAGTCGTTATTGTATTTAATGTTATCTGTTGTTATAATACGAAGAGATTGCTGAGATTAATGAAAATTATTACTCTACATGGTTTGAGTTTATTTATCTAACTTTGTTACACCAACATAAAGAGTCTGATTTACACAATTGTGTAATTTTAATCACAAAACACACTTATTTTGTTTGTGAATGAAAGTATAACGTACTGACCAAGTGATTAAGACATTAGTCTCTCAAATGAATTTGACCGGATCATTAGCTCTGTTTGATAAGGGGAGCATCCATAATGCAGTGGTCATACCTCTCAACTTCAAATGTAAGACGTAGTCCAAGGCAAAAATCATCTCAACTTTTCCTAAATTCCTGCATAATTACTAAACAACTAAACAAATTTTGTTTGTTTATGTTGTCGGTATATCAAGGAAAATAATGAGAAGAATTTTGCTGCAAGCAAGGCTAGTTTTCTCCAAAATACATTTTTGTGGATTACATTCTGGTCTTTTATGTCCTTTCAATTTGCATAATCAATGTTTTATATCTGGAGCAGAAGAGAAATTATTCTTTCAGACCTCGGGCAGCCTTAAACATTGCACATGTCGCTGCTGTCGCGATAAGGTGGGATAAGCAACACAATTTTCAAATTTGTCATGAACAACCTTCATAGCTTGACATACGGCTGGCCCCTTCACTGCTTTGTGCGGTATAAAGGGGACTCGATAAACAAACAAACTTTTTAAAGTCAAATGCATTTTAAATAAAGTCTCATATTTTTTATCAAATGGATAACTTCTAGTATTCTATCGCCGTCGCTGTAAGACCTGATAACCACAAGGTATGGTCATTATCCGATCTATTCATCGGATAACTTTACTTAAAGGCTGGACTTATATAGGCCACCAGTGGCCTGTGTAAGAGAGCCCCTATGCTGTTGAAGAAGATAAATCCAGAGAGAACAAAAGTAAACAAAATTATATCTGTCCTTGAAGGAGAGTAATGATATTTCATAAGTCAGGCAGGTGATCCTCTCACTGCAGAATTGCTAGAATAGCATTATGAATGTACAAGTTTTGTACTATAATATTATGGCCATTTATTAATAGCTCACTGATTCCCCTGTGATGTGTCACTCCTGAGGTATAGAAACTGGACGGACAAGTCACCACATGATCATCATAGTGAGGGAGTTGAGGCATACATCGTCTAGCATGGTGATTAACACACATCCCAATTGGCACAGACCTGAGACATTCTGGGTTGAATCCTTGGTGGGATAGTTCTCAGGACTTTTCAATTATCATCACTGTACTGCAGTGTCAAAAGGGATGCTTTATTAATTGAAGCAGTTTTTAATAATTCCTTTGTTACATATCAAAGCTGAGTGAAGATATCACCTACACCTCAAAAGTATTTTTCTCAATAGGTAAAATCATGTTATGCCCCCAACTTTGAGACCAAAGCAAGTTGGCGTCATAAAGAGTTTAATGGGTTATGATATTTAGTTGAATTCTTTCTACCTGTACTAAGGCGAAAACTAGGTATGGTGTCCTGTAACTATCAGGATTCTGTATATTGAGATTTCACTGTAGATACAATTTATTATAATTCTGAAACAATTGCGCAACCTAAGAATCACTTCTGAGCATATAAAAACAATATACAATAAATAATGTTGTTTTCAAAAGAGAAATATTTAAACAATCACAGAATGTTTATTTGGAATTAAAAACATTATGACAATAATAACATTAATATCAAATTAAATAAAAGCATAAATACACCATCAAAATCTGAAAGACATAATTAACTATGGTAATGAAAACTGATTTTGACAGTATTAATGGCAGTAATATAAAGATAAATATGACCACCTCGCCCCACCCCACTCAACTCTCTTTCCGACTTGAGAGCTATTTTGATTATATCTGTAAGTAATTGTATAATATTGGTATTGTAATAAAAAGAGCACTCAAATTGGTCAGGACTGTCAATCTAAGTCCACCATGAAATAGCAATACGTCTTAACAATGTCATTTGTCAACACACAATCCCACAACAGTGATACATGACCCAGCAGTGATTTTTGTTTATAGCATTTAAAAAATACTAGGATCTTTGGACCGGGGGGGGGGGGGGGGGGGGGGGGGGGGGGGGGGGGGGGGGGGGGGGGGGGGGGGGGGGGGGGGGGGGGGGG
>JARDUL010163559.1:0-10423 GCA_030265205.1 Dirona pellucida
ATGATTCACTACCGTAAATTAGTATTGGGCAGTATATTGAGTAAAATATGGACGTTTTTGTGGTTAGTTCTTTTACTGATAAATGAATAGCCAAGTGACCGTAAACTTTAATTGCTTTGCCTATTCTCTGGTTTATTTCTTCATAGCATTTATTAAAAACCAGCTGAATTTTCATCAGGCTTTTAAAAATAAAATGTTATAGCCTTATTGAACTGTAATTGACAATTGATGATAAAAGTCATATTCCAACCACTGTATAATATAAAATAATAATATAAAAAGGATTATTACAAATCATCAAAGAATTTCAAAAAATTCATAAAATAAGGTTTCACTAAGGCATTGTTATTTCGATTTATTACTTACAGACAGATCTTACTGTTTAGTACCCTTGAATAAATATACATATATAAAATAGCAATAAAAACCAGTGACAGGAATAAAGATATCATTGCTTCATAATCTAATAATTTCTGACTGGTGTTCATTGGAAATTGTACCACTGTCTAGTTTATTACCTGGATGTAACTCTCTGACAAAGTAATCATCTGAGGCAGAATGTCAGCCACGTGGAGATCCTGGAGCTCATACCATTTCCCCTGACCCTTATAAATAGAAAGAGAAAGAGAGAGACACATTTGAATGAGGTCATGCTTGATTTTGTTGTTGCCAACCATGCATATTTGTGTAGGTAATAATAATATGAATAAATAATATGTAGAATAATGTCAGAAATAATAAACAAACAGAAGTTGAAGTGTTAAATTTTTTAAAGTTTTGTTTAAAGCAATCGCAAAATAATTACCAATACTACTCAATACCAAAAGATGTCTTACCCTAAACTATCTCAGAATGTCATACATAGATATCTGACCCATAATACATCTCTCAATACTGTAATTTATACAACTAATATTATGGTCTGGATAAATTGCTTTTTCATAAGCATAGAGCGCTGCTCATAAGACATCATGAGGGCAAATTGGAAAGGATCACCCTAATCAGAAGCTCATACTGGCGTTTGTGACAACACAGTGATATAAATGGAGGATTTAGTAAAGAAATACCTCCCTACTTCAACTATTTCATGAATCACATTACCAGGGTTGATCTAAAGAGAAGTCAACTGTTCTTAGAAGCTTTTACAAATCCTCAATTGCATAACTTGCATATTATGAATATCAAAGTAGCTGTGTAAATTATTATTGTTGAGAGCACACTCTCAATGTGCATGCAACAATAATCATTAATGAATTTTATGATTTAAAATGCTTAAAAAAAAGTTTGGTTCTAAATACAAGTGTATGAAACAAAATTATTCTTCCTCTTTGAATAAATGACAGGGGTCCAATGAATGAATAAATGTCACTTGGCACTTTTGTATAATAAATGCAAGATGAAGCAAAAGTAAATATGAATAAATCAAGCACCCTTGAAAAAGTCAACACACCATCTCACACTTTCCTTTTCCATAGAAATAATAAATTTTATCATATTTCAATTTTCTTGAACAAGGGCACTTTGTCTTTACGATATATTTAGAAAAAAAAAGACCGAAATAACCCAAGCGTCAGCCGCAGTGCAACACCACCATGAAGGCAATAGGAGCTAATTTTGTGTCCAAGAAAAAAACCAAAACAATGTTGAAAGTCAAGACTCCAACCCCCATCATTGGTCTGGTTAGTGCAACATCTTAATATATCAGCCATTGTGCCTTCTGAGCAACAGCACAGTATTCAAAACTGTTATATTAGAGACAAAGTCTAAACGTCATTTTTTCGGGTAGCCTAATAAGCATTAAAAAAATGCACAGGTGGGTAATAAATTACTAATACCACAGAAATGTTAAGGGAGGAGAATCAATTACTGTAAATATAAGTATTAGCTTTTCTATTTCTTTGTACTAACAACATCATCAACAAAAAGAGACAAGTATAATAAATTTTTTTCAAATCCTACCTTGTGTAAAACGTGACATCTGTAGCTTCCTTTGCCTGCGCCTGGCTCTCCGTCATGAACAATATTTGCCACCAGATCATAAGTTGTATGTTTGTGCAAGGCCCGATTCTCTGGAGCAAGGAGGTCTCCAAAGTCGATATTCCTATAGAAAATATTAATTCTTTCTGGTTAAAAATAAGGAGTCTTTTACATGAAGCAGCATTGATTGCTTTCTTACAAGGTTAAATGCTCTTTTAACATAATAAAATATATTAAAAAAACCCCAAACAAAATGCCATTAAAAAACAGACAAACAAACCACCAGTTCATTCACAAAACCATAGAGACAATGTACAATCCATCCAATACATCCGAAAACACCTAGACTGAAACCAGCATTTGTCAGAAAGGTTAACTTTTCAAGGAACACATCAAATTTATCACATTTTACCCATAATTTCACCATTTAAAAATCACCACAAGCTTAAAAAAAATAAAAATGCCCTATATTCATCCCAGGGGGAAATTTGTCTTTAGGGTCTATTCCCAGGGTAGACCGGAATAACCCAGGCGTCAGCCGCACAGCAGCGCCGCAATATGGGATCGAGGTCTTGAGAAAAAAACCAGTGCTTCCACCGGGGCTTGAACTCGTGACCTCTCGAACCAAAGGCGAGTGACTTAACCACTGCACCACCAGCTCCCCATATTTTTTCATATTTTTAATTTGTCTTATAAAAGATAAAATTCATTTAATTCAATAAAATACTATCACTTAATGTTATGACATTCACAATTTATATAAGGCTCACTTGATGGGGAAGTTGACGATGGTGGGATTTTTCTCAAAAACAAAATAATTCTTGGTGAATCTCTGAAAATAAAAAGGTTGATCCTTAATTAACCATGAAAAGTTGATTTTTATATCATTCACAATTTTTCATTCTTGCATTAAAAATTAGGAGTAAAAGACATGATTTTTAGGGGCACTGTCGAGATGGATTTGTAAAATTTAACCATTGAGATTAGTGCAAAGAACAATAAAGAAAGATCCTTTTGGTTTCCAGCTCCCTTTTTTTTTTGTATTTGGTTATTTTTTTCAACAGACAATTTCATTTTTAATTATTAAACCTATGGCTCATGATGCATACAGTTTTAAATATCACTGAGAAATTTATATAAACTGAGATAAGCATAAGACCACTTCAGACTTTTGTTACCTACCTGAGGTATTGATACACAACAAAACTCAGAATGAAATACATAACATTTTGGATTAATTAATTTTTATATTCATATTCAATTAAAAAAAACAAAAAACAAAAAAAATCCTGTTGTACTAGCAACAACAACAACAACAACAAAAAGGTCAATATGAATACCTTGAAGTAGATGATGATAAAAGTGGGTAGTCGTGTGAGGACAAATTTCCTCATACTGCTGTCCTTGTGTGTTTTGTACTCCTTCTCTGACATTCCATTAAATTTGTTCAGCAGGGTGGCAAAGGGGACCTGTGGATTGAATGAGACATTGTTATCATGCAACTAGTATGCAAACGACTGACGGAGAAAAAGTAAATTCAAAACATGACAATGACAAGATGAGGAAGCAACAAAGGATGTGTCACCAGTAAACCTTTGAGATAATTTATTATTATCCTTAGAAATTTTCTCTATCATCAGTAAACCTACCTGTGGAATTATATTCTCTCTTGACTCATCCGGGTAAAGGGGAGGGGCAGGCAGGTCACAGGTCAGGTATAGCCATGGCATTTCTGTCACTTGCTCTGCAGCATAAGAGAGAAAGAGAGAGAGAGAGAGAGAAAAAAAAAAAGAAAAAGAAAAGGGAAGATCAATTACTGAACAGCTAAAGGAAATAGTACACAATTTATACAAAAAGACTTTCATTGTCCATGATGATTTCTTACAATCTAACATGTTTCATAAATCAGAACAGCCGACAGGTAAGTTGCCTAAAAATGTCCTTAATGAGATGAGAATAGAAAATGATATATGTATATATATAGTATAATATTCAAATACTTTATAAGATTCATTCTGGAAGAATAGAAAACCAACCATATCAGATTAACCAAGACCATGACCCAATCAAGGGTGGAGAAGGCTCACATAAGAGATTAAAGAAGCAGCCAAGGCGTCTCAGTCTGTGAACTAAGACGCGAACGACCGTAAGTCAAGTAAGTCATGACCCAAATGCACTCACCTTGATACTCTTCTGTCTGTTGAAGAGCTTCCTTTTCTTCATCACTCTAGAATGGAAAAGAAAAAAAATATACAAACATACAAAATTAAGCGATGGATAAACTAATGCTCTTCAAATTGTAAACTTGAGCAGTTAGGCTGCCCGACTTGAGTATGTGAGATCCTGGGATCGAATTCTGGCAATGATAGGCCCGATATTGAGTCCCTGTGAAAGACTATTTACACATATTTTCTTCACTTGACTCCCTGTGGATGAGTTTCCAGCTGCAGGCACAGAAAGAATAAGATGGTAAAACAGACAAAAACTAGAACGTTTTGGTTCTCTTTGTCAGCCAACAAAAGCAGAGAAATGTATTGTCAGTATGTTGCTAAAGACATGATGCACTTAACAAGACTGCTCTACTGTGAGCTCCCCTGATAGTTGAGATGGATATTGAATGACACAGCCTGTAGGGGGATAAATGATGCGAAGTCTGTGAACCTGTACTTACTTGTGTGCAGGAAAACAGACTAAATTGTAACCCTATATTTATCTTTAAATACATATTAACAGCAGATGTGAAAGATCACCAATTTAATTAAAGAACTGACTCTTATCCAAATTATTCAGCTTCAACGATCAGTTTAGAGTTCCTGATTTTAATTTTTCAAATTTTCTGACTTCAAAGATTTAGTGCATTTCACAATTTTGGACACCACACTGAGACAGAAGGATCTCTTTCACACAAGAAGTTCATCTATATGTAGATTTGAGTAACAGACATTGATTCACAGACATAACATATATAGGAATGCACAGGAAGATACAAATGCACCAACTCATAGATATGTATCTTTAACTGGAAGCCAGTGGTGAGATAAAATATTGGTCTTACTTTTTAAAGCGTGTATGTGTGCCTGCTTCACTACTTACTTGGGACCCTGACAATAAAATATTCCAATTACAATACAATTTCTCAATTGTCAAATAGTAGAATACTACTACTTTGTAAATAATATGCTAACATTCTAAGACAGATTTTAAATCAACTCAGAATGCCGACATGATTTTCATACAAGTCCAAGGCTAAATCTGAGTGTCCCTTTATCCCAAAATCTAAATCTTAGCAATGTCAGACAAAGGGATGGTGATGAGCTGTACCAAATTGACATTGGGTATCTTGCGAGAGTGGATCCGCATCCTGCCTCGGAAAGTCTTGGAGATGACGCTGCTGCTGGTCTTCTTGGTGCCATTCATGGCGCTATGCATGGCATTCAGGAACCAAGACAGGAAGTTAATGGGGTCACCTGCACACAGGACAATAAACAGCTTAATTAGGGGACACATCATTTCAACAATATATATTTTATAGGGGTGAAAAACTCAATTTGATCAAACTAGCTGTTGTAATCACACATAGAAAGGACTTTCAAGGATTTCAGCCTTACAAATTATCCCAAATCACAGCCAAAATTAATTTCTGGCCTTTTCTCTTATAATATAGTACTATAGAGTTGATACCAACCAATAGCTGGGTAATATATCAGAGACAAAACAACATTTATACCTGACAATACCAAAAATGCAGAAGCTTTCGATTAGTATCTGAAAACCGATGTACACAGATTCTACCAGTCAATGTGTCGGATTGGATAAAACTAGCTTTCATGAAAATTTGTAGCCCATCCCTTCTTAATCTGTCAAGACCCCAATCAGCCCCAACAGATCCTGTCTCAAGCTCAATCTTTTCTAACAAGGTAATAAAACCTTGGAGACATAAAAAATAATAATATAGAAGTAAATTATACCTTGCTCAGTGATCTGAAACCGTTTCTTGGAGGTGAGGACCACAGCCTGTAACATCTCGTGGGGACTGACGTGGGCCTTGAAGTTACAAGGGTTCCACAATTTTCGGATCAGCTCCCCGAACCTCTGGACCAACAGAAATGCTTGATCACCAGGTGGCCTCTTGATCTTCTTGTAGTTCTCTTCTTTCAGGAAGTAGTTTCTCAGCGGGGAGACATGAGACAGAGACTGATAAAAAGACAATAAAAAAACCCATTAAAATATGCACTGTTGACTCAGTGAAGTGGCATGCAATGAACTATTGCCATTAAATGTTCATACTGAAACTGCTAACAAGTCCTTTTCTAAATATGTGTTTTTCTTGCCTCATATTTCAGACACACCTACTTTCAATAATTATCCAGGCAAGCTCACTACGGATAGAACTAAGAATGCATCAAGTGTATCCAAGCAATATCAAGTATTTTATCAAAAGAATACCATTTCACCTCTCAATTCTTTAATCCAGCACAATGAATCCTATGATTATTGTTCAGTTTCCCATTTAAGGTGGCCCAACAATATAAAATTTATATTTAAAAAAATAAAAAATAAAATAATAATAATAATAATAAATAATAATAATAATGACAATAAATTACTTAACATTCAATTTAGTATACCCTCACCACAATGACCTCTATCTTACCTGTAACACCACATTGCAGTAGTCATTGGCTTTGATATTGTTCAGACCAACAATACCTGTCAAATGGAAAAGTATGTAGATCATTAACGATAGTGGTAACTTAATAACAATAGTAAATATTCACAATGGGAAAATATTTCTAACAAATTTGTTGGGACACTAATTTTACATACTTGTGTAAAGCAATTCGCCCACTAGATTCAAACTATTGTAAATCTAGTCCTAGGAAAAAGTACTTTGGACTAACCCAAGCTTGAAATTTTTAGAAAATGTAATTGATGACTTTAAAAAAAAGGAATAGACTTTTACTTTTAAAACTACAATTACTACAAGTTCTTTGAAGGCCCATGATAACACCATGCTAAAAAAAATAAAAATACCTGGCAAGTATGTTGTCCCATCATAAGCTCTAGATAGTTTAGGATTCTGATCTAGTCTTCGGATCATGCCGTCCTTGAATGTCGGGTTCAACACATACTAAAAGGAATGAGATACAAGACATCTTCAACAAGAGCTTCTTAGACTTACCTCTTTTAATATTTTGCAATGTCATTTTAAAAGAGATTTCAACTTCATTTCATACATTTTTTGGGGAATTTCTACTTTTTCATTTCATAAAAACCTCCATGATGTCATAATTGTAAAGGCAACAAACAGCATTTCATGCCTATCTGTTGTCACATAGGAAAAGGTTATATCTATACAATTATACTTCTTATGTATTTAAACCACTAACTCAAATATCAATTTGGGTTTAAAAATATATTGATCAACCTTTTTTAACCTTCCCAGTAGTTTGGGGAGAATTCCAGTAGTAAAGCACTATATCTTGAATTCATGTGAATTCAGAGATGCATCGCATTATATTCTTCTTTTCTTATACTTATATATATATATACGATTCTTTCAAACTCTTATAATTGCTTTAGCTTTTGTGCTTTCGTTGTCCACAGCATTTGATGGATTGTGCAATATTTCACATTATAACATCTATTATAACAGTAGGAGAAAAAGTGGTAGATAAAGTACTCATACTCACAATGATGTCATCCAAAGAGGAATCAATGACCTGATAGTTGTCAGGCAGGCAGTAAAATTGGTGAGTCTGAAGGTTGAGGAACACATGATGACCCTCAAACACGCTGTGTGTGTAGGCATGTGTGTTGTTGCCTCGACCTAGTGGGGATAAGGGAAAAGCTTATTGATGCTTAATTCAACGAAGAGACAAAAACCAAAAAAACAAAACAATCTTTAATTCATCAGAAGACAGTTTTGAAATCAAGGAAACCGAATATCATTTGTTCCAACTTCAATAAATATTACAATGACATTTGCCTATTTTCTGTGACGAAGTGTATTTGCTTGGGAATTCAGAGGACAAAGTTTTTAAATTTTACCTGCATCAGAATGAAATCTGACTAAAATCGAGCACGGTTTTCTCGTCTCCCAAGGATATTGTTCTTAGTAGGACTCTGAACAACAGTTGAAACAGGGACAATTTAACTATACCTAAGTTTTTCACTCCCCTTGTCTTTAAACTGCAATGAAATCACAAGCCACTCTTTCATTCCCCCTCAGGAGAGACAGAAACTTACCTTGAAAGTATTTGCCGCAGACCATACAGGCATACACATTGATGTGAGACAAGGAAATGGAACACAGTTTCTCAAAATCGAAGTCAAGGACAGATCTGAAAATTTGTTAAGTAAATAAGAATAAAAACCATTATTCTGAGAAATATATATATATATATATATATTAATAATGTACAATGGGTACAAAGGAAATGCACACAAACATAAGGTCTACTGTATTATGCCCATAAAATTGAAAAGGACATTGAAGGCCATGGACTGCTGGGGGATAAATGATATAAATGCATAAAGTCTGTACTTGTACAAGGATCCAAACTATAATAAACCCATCTTCTATGTTTTTATTTTTTTTCATCTCTCGTCTTTGAAGATTGAGTACTGATGATAAAAAGTATTAAGGGTAATACATTGGTAGAAAAATAAACAATAAATACGGAACAAGAGCAGAGGAGGTCAAACGTAGATAGCTGGAATCTAATACATGACATGACTGCAATCAGTAGAATATTCGTCTCAAAGGTTGAGCAGAGTGGCAAACTCTTTTATGGAAGAAGAGACAATTGTGCTCTTGCATTAGACATGATTCAAGTCCCATTATCAACATTCACTTTTCTATTTTTAAAGATAAAGATAAGTTTATAGTCCTTATCCCCGTTCATGTTCAGGCTCTCATAGACTTTACATCCCTCCCAGCAGGTTGTGTATTATATATTGTTAGTGTATATTGTTAATTTTTCTATCATCGGTGCATTACTTAACTACTAAAAGTTCTTAATATAGGAGGACTACTTGATACAAACATTGCTTACTTCCTTACTAATAAAGATTTCAATTCTGTTCATGGAAACATGCACACACAAACTTTGCCTTGCAATTGCTTACCTGTTAATTGTATCCAAGTACGGACATGATCTACTTTTGTCAGATCTTGCGTTCTTTGATGGCACTGGGGACAAATAAAAGACAAGTTATAAATGCATCAACCTCTTTAGTACTGAGTTAAAATTTTGTATGGTATCCAGATTCTGGTCTAGGTTAAAATTTCCTAACGCATGAAAACAATTGAGTTTGCTAAAATAATTGTTGTGCATTTATTTGCAGCCTGATCCCCCTAAAACATACAATTTCTTAAAGAATATAATATTGAAGTATCTTTTAGAGGCAGAATTTGTGGTATTGTTTCTAAATGGATGGGGCGGTAAAGGGGTGAAATAAAGATTGAGATACAAACAATGAAACTGTGTGCGATTGAAACTGAATCTGAATCATCACAAATTTCGTAGCTTGTGCTAGCACAAAAGCTTTCATAGTGATAGTGAAAGTAGTACTATAGTTTCCCTGAACTGAAGAGCAGGAAACGGAAGCCATGCAAAAAATTCACAGCTATATGAAAGAAATGGGCTTGTTACCAAAGCCACAATCGTGGCCCATCGTACTAAGAAGTTTAAAAAGCAAGGATTTGGATGTTGATAACTTGAATGCACTAGCTCACTAGCTGCATGCAAAAATATGTGACTGCCACTGATGAAAATAGGAGAGGGGTGTAGTGTGTGTAAGTGTAAAATAGTGCCAAATTGGGGGATCTGCTGTATTTTAGTAAATGATTGGTATGAAGTAGAGGGCAAGCGGGCATCATAATATATACTCAGGACCCACAGTTATAGATACTTGCTGCTCGAATATATTCCGCGGACGGAAGTTCCAAACAAGGGGGCCAAAATATTACTCTAGTCTAGACTTGGATGTATATCTAAAATTCAATAACAACTACTACTTATTATTACCACCTCATCTGCATGCAAAATAATGTGACCCACCAGCACAAATGAAAATGAGCGTGAGAGGGGTGTGTAATTTAATTGTAAAATTAAAATGGTGATTGGGGCCAAATTGATAATTGTGGGACCTGGCTGACTGCTGAGCTGAACTGTACTTACTGAAACTTACTGTGTATAGTAGTAAATGAAAATGATTGGCATGAAGAAGTCGAAGTAGAAGAGGGCAAGCAGAAATCATAATAATAATCATCATAAATTAATATTATAATATATAATTAATATAGGTACTCAGGACCACAACCATAACGTAGTGTCAATTGGTACTGAGTGACTCGGTGCCAATTGACAATAACAATGCAAAGCGTCAATTGACACCGAGCGGTATCGAGGCACTCGGTCACAATTGACAATAACATAAG
>JARDUL010163670.1:0-10286 GCA_030265205.1 Dirona pellucida
GAGAGAGAGAGAGAGAGAGAGAGAGAGAGAGAGAGAGAGAGAGAGAGAGAGAGAGAGAGAGAGAGAGAGAGAATAAGCAAGCAAATAAACAAAGTCATATGAAGACAGCAGCAGGTTGTTCTAGAGAAGGTGGTCAGTATCGTGGCAAAGTTGGGTTTTTGAAGGGTAAAAAAAGAGGCACCTCACCATGCTCAATCAAGCTCTGGGCTCGAGTGAATCTACCATGCAGGGCTGTCATGTGAAGGGCAGTTCTGCCATCCTCACTCTGAAAATACCAGATTTATGGTTATGTGCGACATGCAGAAGATATGTGGGATCATTAACCAAACGGTTAAAACCGGAAGATGGGGGAGATGGAATATACGAATACAACATAATATAATGTGAATGGGGGCAATGCAATATAGGCGCATTTTATCTATTTTTTGTGGTCAAACCAAAAATAAATCATATTATTTGGGCAAAGCGTATCCAATAAAGCAGCAGCCAAATCACCTGGAAATGAGTTTATATCATTAATTTGTAATGTCATTTCTTAAGTAACTATTTCCATATCCCATCATTACTACTAATGATATAGCATATTACCTATAAAATGAGATGTCAATCAAATACTTCTTATCTTGCTTAATGCCTGAATAAATCTTTCTGTGGTATCATATAATATTTGTGAAAGAAATTAATAATTCAAAACAAAAAAGGAAAAAAAAAGGAGGGGGGGAATCTGGCAAATGTTAATATCTTACACGCTGTCTAAAATGATCCATACTGACACACTTTCAGAAAACATATTTTCAAATAATTATATTCATTTGTGTGACATCAAAAAGAGTTAACAATGTAGACAAGTTCAATTGTAAGCCACAAAAGGAATGAAAAGACTGAAAAAGTCTATTCATACCTATAGCCCTGACTTGCAAGAATGCAACCAACGCAGAAGTGTACTATCTAAACTAATAACTAATCACAAAATAAAATATTCAAATAAGGGACTATCCAAAAAAGACAACAAAAACAAACCAACCCACAAACAACGTTACAAATTCGTCAAAACAACACCACAAAGCAATTCTCATCTACCCTGGTGGAGGAGCTAATCTGAACTGGTCAGTTACCTCAGTTGTTTCGTTCTTTAGATTCATGATCTTAAAACAAAAAGAAGTAAAGATGGGTTTATGGTCCATATCCTCATACAAGTATAGGCTCACAGACATTTACCCCCCCCCCCCCCAAAGCAGGACATGCCATTCAAAGTCTTCAACTCCCCTGAGAGCATTCAGTATGAGCTACCATTTAGGCGCATCTCGACTATCATCAAAGCCGTTGGCCGGTTACCCATTCACACCCTTATCAAGCACAAAAAACCCAAACAAAACAATTGTATAGAGAGTCAGTCCCAAGGATACAAACCCAGAATCTCTCTAACTCGGGACCGTCGGTCTAACCATTCGGCCACTAAGGTGAGCATATAACGTTCATCTACGGGGGGTGGGACCTGCGAACAAGAGACTTTGACAGACTGCTGCACAAATATAATTATATCATCCGGCCTACTTTAGCAAACCAGCTGCTAACCCCTGACTTCAACAAGAAATCAAAATGCAACATATTTGTTTTTAAACAAGAAACCAAAGGAGGGGGAAGATGAAGTACTAAGTAACATTTTGAAAACATATTGGTAAATCCAATGGTTTTAAACAGGACAACCGGTTGTAGAGGTGAGGGGAGGATGGGGAAGGGAATCATTCCCATGCATAAAGAAAGGGATATCATAATACCACAAGCATTCATTGTGAGCGTTGTTGGGATCCACAGATTAGTTTAGATAAGCTTGCATGTTTTACCATAAGGTGAATAAAGTCACAACTGTTTTACCCTGTGAATAATAATAATTTACAAGTTGAGACCACATACTGAACCCAACAGCAGGACACTTTTTTTTCTTCTTCTTCAGATATTGAAATCATTACATTGGAATGACAAGACGTTTCAACAAAGCTGTTTTTAGATCAATAATTTTGTTGTTACAAGACTTCACAAAAATCTATACATAGTTAAGACTAAAAGCATCATGATCATGTTAAGAGTGTAAAACAAATTTTCACATAAACGGTTGTTTAGAACAGACGGTACAAGTCAATCAAGTCTCTGTAATTTGTGTGCTATCTGTAATACATGTGTCCCCACTCCTACATAAACAAGAGATGTTATCAACTGCACTGCCCACTCAAATGATTTGATACGCGAATCACTGAACCCTTTCTTTGTGACCATACACCAGAGGCAACAATAATATAAGATGTGAGAATGAGATATCTTTAATTCAAGACAGAAAAAAGTCACCTCTATTCTTATCAAGACAAAGCAGAAGAGCACTTTACAAAATGTCCATGTGTAGTCTGTTAATGACACAGATAATCTGTATATCAACACAAACAAACTCACAACACAAGGGCCATTTATTAATCTACATCTACAGTCTTGACGTTTCATTAGGGTGAGATACAGACAAATAGAAACATTAATTGTTTTGAAAAACCAGCAATCAATTATTGTTACAATTAAAACATCTAGGGTAGAATGCATTCAACATAAAATACAGTTTCTAATTCTTAATTAATAATTTAGATAATTCGAAGTAATAAAATGACAAAATATATTTTAAACCGCCCAATATGCATGTCAATTATATAATAAATAAATAAAAGTTGAAAGGCAAATATCAAATAGTCAAAACTGCGCAATCGTAGAGTATTGACAACTGTGATTCTAAAATATCAAACCAATAATTGAAGGCCTGGCCTACAGCTTAAAACAGGTTACATCTATTTCTGATAGAGCCAAGAAAATGATGACACACAATTCAGCAAGCTATTCAAACTTTAGAACATATGAAATTCCTCGATGAAATATACCGAAATATGCCAACCAGGGGAATCTATATTTCAGAACAGAAATAATGGTTTGAAAGAGCAAAGCAAGTTTTTAAAGGACATTTGCACCTGATAAGAATATATACAATATAATTAAAGCGATAGATAAACATTTTTTAAAAATCCCAATATACTCTACTGTAGATTTGTATTTATTTTTTATATCTTTGCCCAGGCAATAAAACAAACATTCAAAACAAATGTTAAAGGCAAGTGTAAATATATATATATACAAAGTATTATAGTCAGTCAAAGTATAAAACAATTACAAAACACACTCCTGTTGCAATTTACCGAAGATGCGATCAAGTGACAGCAATAAAAATTGAATTTTAAATAGAGTGTAATGCATATAAGAACCCACGGTACCTAGAAAATAGTAAAGAGTATGGCCAATGTACTGGCAAAATTGAAATTCTACCCACTATACAAAGTGGGTTGATCTGCTGTTGATCCAAAGAACATCCAGTTCTTTGTTCTACAGAGCTGGCCTCTACACAACACTGCGGCATAAAAAGGGAATGGATAAGAAATCATTTTTAAAAAGAAAAGAAAATAGAATCGCCCGCGCAATCCAATATTTGCAAGATGTGTGTGAAGAAAAAAGATAAGGACAAAAAAATAAATGAATGATTTTCACGACATAAGCTTACTTTAGATGTAGTGTTAGCTCCCTCAGATACCAAAATTTCCAAACAAATGCTACCATGGGTGGACGCTGAAGCGAAATGGAGTGGTGTCTGAAAATAAATAAAAACGATAAATATATCATTTAAATCTAAAAAAACCAAAAAACAGCCAACAACAAAAAAGAAAAAAAGAACAACAAAAAAAACCCATGTAAAGATCCACATTCAACAATTTGTTGGAGTAAACAATTTCTACTGAGTTCACATTTTTTTTAAACAGGGTAATTATATGTAAACAACACATTCCATCAATTGATTTCAGAAACTTTTAGTAACAAAAAAGAAAGATATCATCACCAAAATATAAGTAAGCAATATATATCACACATAAAAAGTGAATGAATCAACTAATTCTTAGCGTGATAAAATGAGATTAATCACTTAAATGCTACACCTCTCCCCTTGCACAATAAAAAATCCAGCCTGATAAATAAATAAACAAATAAAAGAAAGGGAGAAAAATCAAATATGGTAACTAATGATGTCAGCAGTCAACCTGTGCCGAAAGCCTCACCATTCCTTTGTTGTTGACGGCATTGACGGCAGCAGAGTATTCCAGCAGTTTGCTGACGACCACGTCTTGCCCATTGAGGCATGCAATGTGGAGGGGTGTGTTGCCAAACATGTTGACTGCGTCTACCTCCACCTCCAGCTCCAACAAAAGTCGAACCACAGATATCTGACCGCTGGAAGCAGCAGCATGAAGAGCGGTGTACATCTGAAATGTAAATGAATGTTATTCAGCCCACATGCAGATGATGTAGATGTCTTAATTACCAGGGACACACAATATCATTGTATAAAATTCTCAATCATTACCATGGTTTTATAAAGTGAAAAAAAATAAAAATCAGAATGCCATTGACCTCCCTTTAATTGCTGTTTATCAGGATTATTTCGAGTCCTTTTTTAAATTTAAAAAAAATAAAATCTGGTATGAGTATGAGTTTGAAATCAGCGTGTCAGACAAATAGACACTTTACCATAATAGAATACACTGTCCACATTGGAAAAGTGAATATGAAGGACAGAAAATAGGGAATATATAACAATTCATTCTATTCCCAAGCAACACTGTCGAATAACCGGCAGTAGACTGAGATAATTATGGAAAGAAGAAGTGACAAGTATAATTCATGACTCACCATTTTGTCCCTGCAATTAATCTCAGCTCCATGATCCACCAAGATCTTTACAACATCCACATGCCCCATGTAAGCTGCCCAATGGATTGCCCGCCGGTCCTTTTTGTCATAGGCATTAATCGTGGCACCCCTTTCAATGAGAAGACTAACCATCTGCAGCAATAGAAAAGATCCAATGATTGGCACAAATACAAAATCAACACGTAGACTCCTCTACTCACAATACACCAACAAAACATTAACAGTAGCATATCATCACATTACATTTAATGGCTAAATCTTACATAAAAAAATTATTATGAAAATCAATCCCTGCTAAATTTTGAAGAGGTCACAATCTCTTGTTTTCAAATAAAAGCCAAGAATATTCATTAAATATTGATCCAGAACTTTAACACATAATCACCTAATGTTTGCACCAAAAATAAAAGCAAAAGCTAAACATTATATTAAATCCAGAGCAAATGTATTCACCCCCCATTCTATATAATATATTTCAAACAAATTAATCACAAAAAGATCCCATTAACGAAAAACAATTTTGCACCGAAACTGTAAAATATAAAACAAACACAAACTATTTTGATATAAGGTGATCGCTTCACAGAGATCATACAAACACCAGAGGCAGTGAGGAACCGAACCACAATCAATGCCCCAAGCCCCCTTTGGTCATTTATCGTATGACGGTGCGACAAAGCAAAGGTTACACTTGCCTCCTTATGTCCATTGAAAGCAGCATGGTGCAAACTGGTTCGGCCAGCTCTGTCGGAAACATTGACATTGGTCAGAAGGGGAATGATATTGTCTGCACACCGGACTGCATTGTTGGCTGCTGCCACGTGGAGTGGTGTCTGCCAGTTCTTATCTCTGGCATTTACATCAGCTTGATGCCGAAGCAATGCACCTACAGTTTCCTGAGAAGACAAAAAAAATTAAAAAATCACAAATCTTCAAAGAGATATCATATAATAAGAGAAAAAGGCTAGGAAATCAAATCAATTATTGATATCAACTCCAGAGGAAGACATGATATGAGTTCATTCTTACCATCCACATTAATTCATTAATACATAAAAACAAACGTTAAAAAGCCAGAATATGACCTATATCAACAATACATACTTAAGAGTATACGACATTAGTGATATGACGGGGGAAAAGACAGGCTGAGAAAGAGATGGAGAGACAGGGGGGATGAAAAGAGGGACACATTTTTTTTAATTACTGATATGGGCAAAATATTTTTAATAATACATTAAAAATAAATAAATAAATAAATAACAAACATTAAAAAAATTTGCCTACATCACTTTTGGCACAACAAGCTCGATGCAGTGGCGTTAGCCATTTGTTGTCCTTTGTGTTGACTCGGGCTCCACTGAGAATGAGTAAATCAGCAATCTCAGCTTCTCCACAGTAAGCTGCAGAATGAAGGGGGCTTCGCTTTTCTGCATCCTATTCATCAAGAAATTAAAAAGTTTAGTTATTTTCTAAGGTTTAACAATTATCCTTCCTTTTCTTGTCTTTTAGCTGAATATGTGTATTTTTCATTAAGCATACATTTACATATCATGCTATATATGCACATAAAGAATAAATCTGTGTTTTTAAGTAAATGATTCAATAATTCCAATATAATCTAATTCACGTGATTACATAGTTTTTCCATTTATATACACTCATTAAGGTGCCTCAGTTACATGTCAGATTCACAAAGAGGCGATATGACTTCACAGTCTAATAATATATCCATCAGTTTTATCCTTTTCACATTTTATCTTATCTTATCCACCAAAATACATCTCCATACCATCAATAGATATAGAAGGACATTTGCTTTTCAGACTAAGTACAGTATATTATTATTTCTATTATATTAATGTATACATCATTACTAATATTATTGGTATACAAATACCACTGAAACTTGCATTATATGATAATTCAATTTTTTAAATTCTTTACCTGATAATTCACATCTTCTTTCTTGTAGAGAAGAGCTCTCACTTCATCTGGATCCCCACGAAAACAAGCTTGTACAAGAGGTGGCTGCAAGTCAAGATCACACATTAGATGATGCAACAAAGTCAACATCGTTGATCAAAGTACACATAATAACAACCTAATTTATATAAATGTAATTTGTAATTCATGTCATCCTTGGGACTATGGGTGGAAGAAGCTACTAAAGAAACTGAAATAGATGATATTGGGAGAAATGCCCTCCACCCACACAAATTAGAGTTCAACTAGGTGTGAAAGTATTATAATGTGTGTATGAGAGTGCGTCTGTGTATGCCAGTGTGTGTTTGAGTGTGTAATAATAATGTCAGCATGTTGCTTTGCATTTGTTTGAGTGTGTAATAATAATAACCACATAGTTGCAAAGGATCTTTCAAATCATTTAGCAGATACTCAATACTCTGCTTCTACTTCATTTCATTCATAGTATTCCACATAGTGCTGACCAGAAAACCACTTATTATGACATAGCCAGATTGGAATGCATTCTACACATACACACTAATCCTCTTATAACTCTGGCACCCAAGCCCTGTGGCAGTGGCCAACAATGCTTAAGTCAATAATACTGTTACAACCAACCAACCTTGACTAAATTAATCTATATACAACAGAACTGGGTTAATGTTTACACTCACCCATCAATATTATTGTTATTTTTAGACAGACACACAAGTTGTAAACAAAGAGTGATTATATTCATTAAATTAGTAAAAGATTGTATGCTGTGCAATTATTTATAACAAGTTTCATTAAATCGATAAGGGAGAAAAATCGAAAGGGAAAAAGTATTACAATGTGAAAAGCACAGATGTTTGTTTATTGAGTCCCCTTTATACCACAAAAAGCAATGTTGAGGCCAGCCCTATGTCAAGCTTTAAAGGATGTACATATGACAAATGGAAGCAAATCCAAATATCAACAACACTACACCACTCATCATCATCCCAAAAATGTTATTTCTCAAAGATTTCTTCACAACTGCTGTTAAGACCCTGATGTAAAAATGCATATATGAATTTTGTAATCCCTTTGTTGGACAGATTCACACTAATTTCATAGAGAACAACACAAAATTATAAATGGCCCTGACTCTTTGGCATTGAGCTTAAAACCGAATAAACACATAAACAAGTAAAACTTATCCTAAATGATGATCTTCAACACATGTAAAATACTTTTTGGTCATTTCAAATCTTTAATCAAACATAGGTTTGCACCACAGGGGGAAAAAATCTATTCGCTCAAGTTAAAAATATAACATTTTGTGTACATAATCTTATTACTCTTCCCTTTGATTTGTTTACTAAAAGCACTTACAATCACACAATGCTGTGGAATTGGAAATAGTAAAGGGCCAGGTATACAAACTGTACACATACACCCACTGCAACACACATAAACATGTGCCAGACATATGTCAAGCACCCACCAAACAAGGTGCATACACACACAAAAGTGTCCGGTTAAGTCTTAGAAAAACAACCCATCGTCTCATTTGAGATTTCATGAGAGCTATTGTCTCCATGGGGTTTCTTATGCATGTTTAAGTATGGCTAATCCATACTTCTCAGGGTTGAAGAAAATGTTAACATCCCATTTAGGTCATTTTACATGCCATATACCTTCTGTACAATGTGACTCCATACTACTAACAAATAAACAATTCTACATTTGAGTCAGCTTAATTTTGATTTATTAGCCTGCAATTCTAACTGTGTACGATCCAATTTGTCCCTCTATGAAATGGGAAGAGAGTTGGCATTCACATAGATTTGTGGCCCTGAGCTACCAATTTGTATGGTGAACTAGCAGAAGGAAAATGTCAGGTTGTTGTAGGTCTCAAGCCATCTTTAGCTTGAGCTTCAAAATTCCTATTGTAAGTGATACGGCCCAGCCTCATTACTTGAGGTCATCTGTACAGCTTTACAGTTCCAGTGGAAACTACATGGGCCACCAGGAAACAGCTGGTTCCCAACATCCAGCCATAAAATGTACAATTTGTGTCAGACAGACCCCCATACAAACTAATCAATATCACATTGTTGAACACGAAGGCACAAAACCAACCACAAAAATGAAATCATAGCCATCATTGATATTGATGGGACTACATCATCATCATGCTTGATGATTTTATCTCATTATTAAATCCTCTGAGCTAAATAAACTTTTAAACATTTTTTGGGGGCACTTTGCTTGAAACCAACCAGCTGAGTGAGTGACACAATGTGCTTTATACAAAGTAGGTCATAGTTATGGGGCTTGGTAATCAAATCATGATGAAAAAGCATGGTCAAAAATAATCTGTATCCAAAGTCCACAGTTTAAGTTTGGCAAACATTACAATGAAAAACCCTCCAAAGTTTCATATGATTATAATCAAATTTGATGGGTATATATATATATTTTATACAGGCATTGAATTGATCACGAATCACATACTCATCATTGTTAGATTCTTCATCAAGAGTAAAAGTTTCCTTTTATATGTTCAGCATAAAGCTGGCCCACACTGTGATTGTAATGTGATATTATATCATAAATGAAAGAAAGGGGGCTAACATGATTTTCAAAAGAAAGGAAACAAATTGATGCATAATCTCATTACCTCCATCACATGCTGTTTGAAGAAGTCATTCTTATCTGGTATGTACTATTACTACTATCAGTAAGCTTTTGCCTGTCGTTTGTACCGCACCATAAAAATCTAAAATGCCTGCTGAAGACCTTTTAACACATTTGAACAACTAAATTGCTACTCTGTACTTAGGGTACCTTACAAATTGTAATTGATGTCTTGATTGTTTCCATATTCAGAAAAGGTAAGCAATTTCTTGCAATAATTGATTAGAAAAGAAATATTAAAATTACATAAAAAAGTGAGTACCAGGAAGCAAGATAGAATGATTGATAGTAATAATGTTACATTGTTTAAAAGTGCATTGAGTACAACCTAGTTGTGGTGAATGCACTATTCATAAAATATAAATATTCATGCATTATTTCTTATAATTGTTGTGATGATAATGATTTAATGATATAATATCTAAAAGCCATTTTATAAATTATTCTGTTTTGCAATGCCCAAACCAATTTTCCAGAGAAATGGATAAATATAAAAGTTAATCTTATTCTATCTCTATGGGCAACCATCCAACAAAATGGAATGGAACGCCTGAAACTATTTAGACTGGGACTATTCATCTTTGAATGAACTATAATTATTATTAAAGAAGGCACGTTAAATACTTCACACTTACAGTACCACTGTAGGTGTGTATGCACACAGACCTGTGTGATGCGTCTAGTACTGTTGCAGCTCCAGTCACAAGCTAGTACTTAAGCATGAAAAGAGAGCTGGTAACGTAAGTCTCTCCTGCTGGTACATAGCCTCTCCTCAGGTAATAATAATAATAATAATATTTATATAGCACTTTATCTCGAAACTTCAAAGCGCTTTACAATAAATGGGGGGGGGGGGGGGGGGGGGG
>JARDUL010163892.1:0-10420 GCA_030265205.1 Dirona pellucida
AGACAGACAGACAGACAGACAGACAGACAGACAGACAGACAGACAGACAGACAGACAGACAGAGACAGACAGACAGAGAGAGAGAGAGACAGAGAGAGAGAGAGAGTGTGTGAGAGAGAGAGTGTGTGAGAGAGAGAGAGAGTGTGTGTGTTGAGGGGTGGAGTGGATATGGATATGTGTTAAGGACATATTTGATCACGCCCACCACCATGCCAATACATATCACCAATCATCAGTAATGAACAGTTTTAACAGTGAATTAAATAGCAGAATGCTGTTTACTCCAAATGATGAAGCCTTGACCTTGTAGTCACACCCTCTTTGAATTTCACTGTATGCCAATTCCCCATCAACCCCTAAATGTGGCTTATATTTGTAGTTCCTAACCATGATCTACATCTACATCATTTACACCCCACCCACTCCCAAGGCAGGCTATGTCATTCCAACTCTTCCTCATTTTCTCAAGGCTTATATACAGTATAAGAACAGCCTGCAAGGCACAACATTCTAACATTCTGAATATACCTTGCTCTGCCTGTAGCCCAGTGCTCACTGCTCACTCACACGTGTGTCAAGTGAGGAATCAAATATAGAGTCTTTCCCAAGGCCTCAATGTCAGGCATTTTCAGGGTTTCAACCCGAGGTTTCACTATCTTTAATCCCGGCAGCGTAATATCTCTGCTACCAATGTCACATGACACCTTCATACCTCCCATAGACTTTTATTGATGTTGCTCGTCTCTTTCTTCTTTTTTATCTTTTCACCTTTCCAAGTTCCATGGTTTTGTAGACTTGAAATGCATACCAAATTTCAAGACAACTTGCCAGTTTCAATAGATATTATCCTCTGCAATGATGGCATATATATTTTGTTTTCCTTTCTTTGTTTCTCCATCTCTTCTTTATGAGGTGAAAAATTGTCTATTCTATTCTTTGTCTCATTGTTAGATGTATTTGTTTCTTTTCTTCTTTTTTTTCTTTTTTTTTTAAAACCCCAACTTTCTGTTATGTGATTGGGATCATTATTTATATCTTTCATGGCTATGTCTATCATTGTCTTAGTCTTGAATCCATGGAGAATCAATCAGGGTGATGAAAGCTTGATCATTCATTCTTCCCTGATGTTGTACAGCTGTTGGTGATAGACTTTGGGATTGTTTGACTTAGAGAGCAATCTTACCTGGTGAAATACCTACCTGGGCGTGTGGCATCCATCCATGCTTTATCCTTTGCCTTGAGCATGGTAACTAGGCACTGAGCAATCTATCTCACCTGTATTTCAGAAACCTATCTTTTTGTAATCTGCCTTGGACAACTTAATAGGAGCTTCTGTAAAACTCTGAAATGTTCAATTAAAGCACACCTGCGCAATGATCTACTACTTGTAGAAATTCAAAGCTTCAAGACTCCTCCAAATTAATGGCAAGAAATATAAAAGTTATAGTTCTGAGAAAAAAAGAAAGATATTAGGCTCCCCTCCATTACCCCTCTATGTGCTATGTTTTGTATTGTAACGTACCCATCCTTCATTTTCATAACTCTTGGTTTGTGTTTTGAAACATCGTTTATTTATAGTTCTATTACTCACTCATACAATGGCGTAATGTTGATTACCTAAGGTCTATTTATAACCTTTTTGGAACCATCCTTTACCTATACTTTTTTTTGAAATATATTCTTTTTAGTTGTGATGGAAACAGCATACTTTTACATCTGTAACGCAGGCCAAATTTCACTTTTGTTTGTAGGCGTTGTTTTTAAAGGCCAAAGTTCAGTATACCCCTTTAAGTATGACCACAGGGGACAGGGAATATGTTCATTTAATTTTTATTTTTTATTTTTGTATTGTTACAAAGTTTTTGAGTTTATCTAAGGGGAATTAGATAATAATTCCCAAAATTCAAAATGCCCTCTTGATTGAATCCAAATGACAATGATTTGTGACATAGAGGCCAAAGCCTTCTTGTAATAGTAGTAATAGTAATTGCCACTTGATCCCTCCCATCTAAGAGGTGTGATGTCGACGGCCGTGTTGTTAGCCTACTCGCCTCGGGAACGTGAGGATCCTGGTAGAAGCTACCACTTTTTTTTTTTTTTTCCTCACTCAACTCAGATGTGAATGAGCACCCAGCTAAAGGCAGAGGAAGATATTGTCAACATTTAGTCCAATGAGCCTAACAGGCTGCTTTACTGTATGCTCCCTTGGGAGTTGAGAAGGATCTTTAATGACATGGCCTGCTGGGGGATAAATGATGTAAAGTCTGTGAGCCTGTACTTGTACGGGGATATACAGACAATGACCCCATTTTAAAACCCATTTTCGTTATGATTAACTTTGACCTCTGACTTAAATTACTATTAATTACATTATTTATCCCTCCCCAGCCTGACATCAAAGGCAGCCAGAAGAAGCTGGTGCAACAGCTGACCAGTCAGATCACCGAGCCCCATGGGCCCCCCACCAGGAAGCTCCTGGCCAAGAACCTGGCACACATCTTCAGCTTTGGGGACACGTTTGACCTGTTTGAGACAATCAACAAATGCAATGACATCATCAGGAACAAGGATGATTCCCCTTCCTACCTGCCCTCCAGGCTGTAAGTCAGCACAAACACACACATACTCACACACACACACACACACGCGCGCGCGCACGCACACACTCATTACTTACATTATATTAGTCTGATTTGACAAATTTATAAAAAAGATGCTCAGTAAAGTTTTGATGCATGTTTATATTGTTATATTATATGTATTGTCCTGGAAAGAAAAGGCGGACATTTTTATTTTGTCTGGTCTAAACCCACCAATCATTTTAAAATCTCTGATTGTTGTATATAAATCTCTGATAACTATATAAATCTCTGATAACTATACAAATCTCTGATTATTGTATATAAATCTCTGATAACTATATAAATCTCTGATAACTATATAAATCTCTGATTATTGTATATAAATCTCTGATAACTATATAAATCTCTGATAACTATATAAATCTCTGATTATTGTATATAAATCTCTGATAACTATATAAATCTCTGATTATTGTATATAAATCTCTGATTGCTGTAATGATTGTCTTCTTCCAGGGCTGCCATAGCATGTCTGGGTGCCATGTATGAAAAGCTGGGGAGAATGACAGGCCGGTCATATGAAGACTCCATTCAAATCCTAATCAAATCCCTAAAAAACGCTGAGGTAATTACGTGGTTTCTAATATGATTTATTCAATGTTCAATTAAGAATTGTTACTCTTTAAAGTTTGTATATTCCTTCCTCTTTCTAAACAAAATTGTAGTGATAATATCATGTGATTTTGCTTTGAAAGTTTTCACATTGTTCATTGCTTTATCAATGATTTACAAAGAAATATTTAGAAATAGGAAGGCAGGACTGAATTCAGCTCTTTAACTATTTGACGACCACACATGATTTAAAGTTCGAACCACAGCCTCTTTTTGTGAAATACAGATGTCTACAGATGAGCCGGTGGTGCAGTGATTGAATCACTCACCTTTGTTAGGGCGGGTTCAAATCCTGGTGGAAGCACTTAATTCTTTTCTCAAGACCGTGATCCCACTTTATGGCGCTGCACTGCAGCTGACACCTAGGTTTTTCCGGCCTACCCTCGGTATAGACATTAAAGACAAATTTCCCCTTGGGGATGAATAAAGGGAATTTCTATATTTATGTATTGATTGATTTATTGTTTATTAATTTATTTATTTACGACCCACCAGCTGTACTCATTGGATGATTGATTGATCTCTGGTCTTTTATGTGTACATATAGCATTGATAAAGAAGAGGAAACGAAAGTGTCAAAATAGTTAGATAAAAGTTGTGAATCATCAAGAAACGGGAAAAAATGACCAGCCATAGTCAGCTGACTGACCGATCAGTTTTTTTTAGGAATAATGCTTTTGGCAGAGGGATCAGCCACTGACAGTCAAAGAGTGAAGAATAAATGGTAATTCATACAAAGTAATTTATTTACTTATTCTTATTATTTTTTCTGTCTTTATTATTATTGTTGTTGACATATCACTGATATATTGCCATTCTTATTTCAGTCCCAGGGACGGTTTGAGATCATGAAAACCCTAGAGAAGCTGGTATCGGGTCTTGGGGCAGTAGGCACAAATATATACAAGGACATCTACAAAGCTTGCAAGCAAGGGATGTCTGACAGATCTATGGCCGTCAGACATGCTGCTGCTAGAGTAAGTTCTCTTTTGAAAATATTGGCTCACACCTGGAAATTTATCATGATTATCACAGTTCCCCCCGTGAACATTTTCATTTAAAAGGCCTGAAATAAGAATTTCTTTTCTTTATCATTTATCTGCCTTAATTTTTACTAGACGTCTATGTATTAAACATTTTTTACATCAAGTCTGCAAGTTATATATAAGGGTAACTTGAGGCAACAAGATGATGACTAGAATTTTTAGTTTTAACTTTACTTACTTTTAAATGCAGAGCATTACCAAATCATTCATGTTATATTTGGTATATATGAAGAAATTCAGTCTCTATCCTTTTCAGTATTATTATTATTATTATTATTATTATTATTATTATTATTATTATTATTATATAATCTCTATTCTGTGTGTGTATCCCCAACAGTGCGTCAATGCTCTAGTGTCTGAAGCATCATTCATGACCACGACAGAGCTGGAGACGGTCACGTCCCTTTGTTTCCGTGCCTTGGATGGGTCCAACTACGATGCTCGATGCACCATATCCAAACTCTTGGGCAATGTCATGGCCACAGCATTGATGGCAAAGCATTCTTCAGGTAGCAACCATTTTTTTATGTGTTTGTTTTTGTTTGCTGTATTAAATTATTTTTATTTTTTTAAAGAATTGCCCACTGTCAACCTCGTTCAACTAATCAACTGTTGAAATGAATGATGATAATGATAATAATAATGATGATGATGATGATGATAAAAATGAAACAGCATTCGTATATATTCTTTTATTTTACTTTTTATTGTCGGAGTGTGATGTTGTGTCCAGCCGCCATGTCATTTGTTTTCGGAGTGTGATGTTGTGTCCAGCCGCCATGTCATTTGTTGTCGGAGTGTGATGTTGTGTCCAGACGCCATGTCATTTGTTTTCGGAGTGTGATGTTGTGTCCAGACGCCATGTCATTTGTTTTCGGAGTGTGATGTTGTGTCCAGCCGCCATGTCATTTGTTTCTCTAGAATAATATCGGAACAGCAGGAAGATGATTCATATATTTGTCACTTTTTGTGTCACCTATTTTTTTGAAATTATCAACAGTTACAACTTTGATATTCTATGTTTTTTATCAATGTTATATTTTTGTTTTCATCCCAATTCTCAGCCAAGACCAAACCAACCCGTTTGGAAGATGTTTTGAATATGTTGGCGTCAGGCTTTATCAAAGGAAACCTGGGGGGATTCTTGAAGACCTCTTCTGCTGGGGAGATGATAAAAGGCTCCAATTCAGTCAATAGGGAAGTCAGAGTCGGAATCACACATGTAAGTGTTTCCTTTTTGTAGATTTTAACAATATTTTTGTGTTGTGTTTCATAAGATAAGAACGATCATTGGTTTTCCTGTTTACTGATTTATGGTGTGACTGATGTTGTAAGAGGGCTGGGACATTATTGATTGTTTTAGGCAGGAGCAGGGAATGATGGCCGTGTGTAGACCAAAGAAAATGTATAAAGGAGAGGTTATTGAATCAATTGAGGCAAAGAAAAGAAGTCGTGATAGAATCTTTTGGAGGAAATGTAAATATAATTATTGAACCTGACGCCGAAAGCTACCACAGGTTTTTGATAGAGAAAGAAAGTTAATGTGGCGTCAGTGGCTTAGTGGTTCGGCTACTCGTCTCGAGTTCGAGAGGTCCTGGGTTTGAATTCTGGCTGAAGCTACCGATGTTGAGTCCTTGGAAAAGGCTGTCTACACATTTATTTATTCTCACTCAACTTGGGTGTGAATGGGTTCCCAGTTAAAGGCAGTTAAAGATACTGTCAGAATGTTAGTAGGATGAGTCTGACAGGCTACTCTACTGTATGCTCCATGTGGGAGTTGAGAAGGATATTGAATGATACAGCCTGCTGGCGGACTAAGTTGGCTGTGAACCTGTATGGTACAGGGGGATGTGGGAATATAAACTCATCAATTAAAATGTCATCCTGTTAATGTGATTTTCATCTTGTTCCGATCCAAGGCTTACGTCGAGTTCATCAAATGCATGGGAGGGGTTTGGCTGGAGAGGAACATCTCTGTATTCCTGAACCATGTCCTGGAGCTGGTGGCCAACCCCCGTGCCACGTCCACCCACGTTGATGCCGTCTACGCCAGGAAGTGTGTCCAGTTCATCATGAGGTCCGTCATCGGAGGAATGCTGGGAGAGAAAGCACAAATTGCCGCTGCCAAGGAAATATGCCAAGTCATTATCAAGCAAATGAACACTATTGGTGAGGGCTTGAACTTCTTACTCCCTTCCCCAAAACCATTTCAAAAGGAGCCATTATTCATATTTTAAAAATCACCAAAGACGTTACTTTACTGGTGTAAAAATGGTGTAGCTCCAAGTATAAAATAAGTATTGAAACAAAGAATGTTTTGGGTTACCCCTTCATCAGCTAACAAGCACATAAAATATAAAACGCAAGATGGTAGGGCGATCACGAGCAGGTTTTGTAATGGAAGTTTCCATTTGTCTTGTTATAACAGGAGAGGCTGCAGTGGAGGCAGCAGACGGGAAAGCCCAGGGAACTGACCTGGCTGCCAGCCAGCATGTCCTAGTCTGTGCCTTGCATGAATTGGGATGTCTAGTGCTCAGGCTAGGGTCCTCGGCCAGTCCTCTGGTGGCAGAGCCAGCTACAGGTGAGTGCTACAAACTTCTTATATCCAGCCTTTTGTTATGAAAGCAGTGAAACATTTCTCCTTTGAAACAGGAGTTGTATAAGTGACTTTTTAAAAAACACCAATATGGTATATATCGCATGCGATAGAATTCTGCATTTCATTTTCCGAATAAAGAATTAAAGATTATGGCAAGTTGTCTTTGCAACCTATTTGGACAACATGGTTTTATTCCTTTTCTTTATTTAGCTTTTGGAGGTCAGTTAGATTATTATTATTATTATTATTATTATTATTATTATTATTATTATTATTATTATTATTATTATTATTATTTGCAGTAGTAGAAGCAGTAGTATTTATTTATTTATTGTTCTTATTTCTTTTCTTTCTTTCTTTCTTTTTTTTTTAAATTCTGTTTTAGATTGTTATAATTATTATTTGTCTGGCAGAAAGTCAAATGTATCTCTGTGATTTCAGGTCTTGAAATATTTAATATCCAATTCCATTCCAGGCATCATAGAACCCGTGGTGTCCGTCCTGATCCATCCGTCCCATGCCGCCCGCCTGTCAGCCTCTTGGTGTTTGGCCAGCATAGCCGTGGCCCTCCCCTCCCAGCTGACCCCTCTGCTTGACCGGTGTGTGGAGAGGATGGACAAGTTACGATCTTCTCCCGAAGCTGTGGCAGGCTATAGCAGCGCCCTTGCTGCCCTCCTTGGGGGCGTCTACCAGTGCCCTCTTGGTATTCCACATTCTAAAGGAAAAGTAAGTAACAATGATAATAATGAATGCCATTTATATCCTTGCCCAGGTGGCAGCTCTCAGTTGTCCTATAACTGAAGAGTAACCACTGGGGTAACAGCAAAGTGTTTACTGGCAAAATGTATGGACCTCATTGTACATTGTTGTCCAATTTACTGGTGAAGGTATTTGGACGCAGTGGGCTCATCACCTGCTCGTCTTTAATTTCTGATGCAGAGTCTTTCTAGCCATGTGTTAGGTGATGAGTGATATAAGTCCTCATTGACATTTGGATTTACTTCCATTTGTCATATGCACCCTTCAGAGCTTGACATATGGCTGGTCCCTACACTGCTTATTGCGGTATAAAGGTGACTCGATAAACAACATTTATATCCACGATCATCACTTCACTCTGATTGCTTTACAGGAACGTGTTTGCCCCGGGAAAGTATGAATGAACCGGGATCAGGCACTGATAATAAACAGAATAATGTTAGGAAAATGTTGAAGCGGTGCCAGAAAGGGACAGTAGACAAGAATAGAAGAAAAGATTGTCAAAAGCTGGGTACTGCTGCATTATCTACTGATATTCTTTAAAGGATCAGCAAGAAACTGCTCTATTTGTGCCTTCGGTTGTAGATCACTAAGACCACAAAATGTATTTTTAGTGAGTATTATTAACACTTCCCTTTTATTTTCTTTATTTTCAGCAAATATTCAACATTGCAGAAGAACTTTTGCGGACAGCTTCCCAGAATAGTCGACTCTCACTGCAAAGGACGCAATCGGGCTGGCTGTTACTTGGTGCCCTCATGACACTGGGTAAGGGGACCAGGGGCATCTTATGTAGATGATGATGATAATGGTGATGATAATAATGATGATAATAACAGTGATGATGATAATGATAACGATAATCATAATAGTGATGATAATAATAGTGGTGATGATGATAATAATGATAATGATAATAGTAAAAATGGTAATGGTAACAATAATAATGAAAATAATAATAATAATAATGAATGTCATTTATATAGCGCTTGTTGAAGATCATCACCATGCTCTAAGCACTTTACAGTAGCACATGTGCACATACTCTTACCAATAGATTTTGTTTCAGCCAAAATGACTTAACAAAATATAGTGATTTGGGGAAATACAGATTTATATTGATTTGTTTCAGGTCCGTCGGTCATAAAGAATCACCTACCTCGCATGTTGCTGCTGTGGAGAAACGCATTCCCTCGGTCTGTGAGAGAGTTGGAGTCTGAGAAAGTCAGGGGCGAGGCCTTTACCTGGCAGGTCACTTTGGAAGGCAGGGCGGGCGCCTTGGGAGGTAAATAGTGCATTGGGCAAAATATGTTTTCAAGTCCTTAATGATAATTATTCCAAGTTCAAATCTACAAGATGCAAGGCATGCTCATCTCTGCAAATCTTACGACACATTCACTTATTTCAGACTTCACATACATATTGATTAGCATATTATAAAAAATCTCTGCATTTGCAAAAAAGACTGCAAGTGCGCTTATGAATGATTCTGTGTTTTGAATGTCCGTGATATCAAGTGGCAGACTTTTCCAATCACAGATTGTATGGAAAAAGAAGCTGTATTTTTAAGTGTTAGTTCTTGCAAAAAGGCCATTTATAATATGAAATTCTTACTCTTTTGGAGTATCTTGAACACTGTGATATCATTGTCAAAAGCTTTTGAAATACATTTAATAAACAAGATTCAGTACAGTATGTAAAGTGGTTTTGAATTTTAGAATATAAAAATTAAACTTTTAATCTGAAGATTGAAAGATCAAAAGCACTTGTATATTTAGGAAATCAATATGTAATTTTAGAAATAATATCAGAGGTGATAGAAAAGAGGGGGTGTAGGCATTTGGATGCAAAGAGGAAGACTCTGGATCGAGATCAACCTTACACCGAAAGGTAGAAAGGAAATTTATAAAGAATGAAAGAGAATATTTCATTTTAAGTAGCACCAATTCATTTGGGACTTATTATTGTTTTCTTATTTCAGTGATGTACAGCTTTCTCCTCAACTGTCGAGACCTTGTGACCGAAGACGTGATCAGACGGATACTGGCTCCTCTTGAATGCGCTCTTGTTATGATGTCACAGTACGTACTCGATTGGATTTGATTCTGCTTTTTAAGATATTGGACTATTTAAAATGAAGAGCTGGTGGCGCAGTGGTTAAGTCACTTGCCTTTTGTTTGAGGGGTCGCGGGTTCAAATCCCACTGGAAGCACTGGATTTCTTTCTTCAAGTCCTTGATCCCATTTTGCGGCACTGCACTGCAGTTGACGTCTGGGTTAGTCCGGCCTACCCTTTGAATAGACCCTATAGGCAAATTTTCCCCCTGGGATGAATTTGGGGAATTTATATATTATGTTTATTTATACACAAACTGCTGTCATTAATTGTTCCTAGCTGTAATGGTCGTGAACTCAAAGGGAGCCATGCCTCTACAATTCTGTTTATAAATCATTTGAAGGCTCTGTCGTCAAGGACAGTTTTATTTGCTACTCTGAAAACTCGACTCATCGCGTTCAAAGATATGTGTCTCTGTTACATAAATACTCCTCAGTTTTTTTTATAGTTTTAAAGACTGAAAGTTGTGGAATGTATAAGAAGATTAGATATGTCATTATCTTGAATTGGCTTTCAGACTCTCATCTGTAATCAAAATGTACGGGCCCCATCTGAAGGCAAGTGCTGCCACCATCCGACTACGACTGTATGATGTCCTCTCCTTACTTCCAACCGAATCGTTTGAAGGTAAATAACAAACCCCC
>JARDUL010164113.1:0-10417 GCA_030265205.1 Dirona pellucida
TCTCTCTCTCTCTCTCTCTCTCTTTCTCTCTCTCTCTCTCTCTCTCTCTCTCTCTCTCTCTCTCTCTCTCTTTCTCTTTCTCCCTGTCTCTCTCTGTCGCTCTCTCTCTCTCACTCTCTGACTCTCTCTCTATTTCTCCCCACACCTTCCCTTTCACCTTCGTATACACAGACACACAAACATGTCTACCATGAAAATAAATTATTAAATTCTTTTTGATCACTCAAATGGAAGTATTGATTTCTTTCACATTTTTGCTCACCATGAAAAGAAATTGATACAATCACATCCTTTCTCATGTTAAAAATGTTGATATAAAAGAAAGTGAAAGTGAAATGTTTGAAATTAACCAGGAAAAAATCAAATAAAGTAATAACATATTTTAATATAGAATAAGAGGCTTGTTATTTCATTTGCATAATCTTTTCTTCTTCTTTTCTTTCTCACTAAGGGTGATGAAATTGACCCTGGACTTTTCACCTTTAACAAATTTTATGAACTTTATCATATGATTTGTCCACGGTCTGATATTGAAGAGTTATTCAAAGACTTGTAAGTGCCCCCCCCTTCTCTCACTTATATTGATATATGGCTGTCTATTTGTTAGATTTGTTGAATGACGAAGGCTAATAGTAGAAGTTACACCATTATTACTATTATTATTATTACTTTTGATGTTGTTGTTGCTGATATTGTTATTTTTATTATTATTATGATTATTATTATTATTATTGGTATTATTATTATTATTATTATCATTATTATTATCATTATTATTATTGTTTGTGCACCTTCTGACTCAAATGTCACTTTTTGATTCACTCATTCACTATTCCCTTCCTTTTTATAAGAAAAGAGAGAGAAAAATAATCAATGACTTGCTCAACAACAGGCAGTCAGGCTCTTTCAAAGGGATTAAATGGTTCCCAAGTGTTCCTAGATTGAACCTGGTTCTTCAATAGTTGAATCACACCAAAATCTGGATTCTGCCGAGGTAGCCTGTGTGGATCAATACATTGTCCATAAATGTTCAAACCATCAAGTTTTGACAGAATGTAGTGTTCATGTCAATGAGCACATACAGAGCATTTTGAAATGTTGTGTTTGAGCAGTTGAATCATGTAGCTAACAACATTTGATATTTTGATTTTAGCAAAGGTTACTGTAACTTGAAAACGCCTTTCTCCCTTTTCACACTTTCAGATCACGAGGTCGTTTACATCTGAATATTCCACAACTTATTGACTTTTTCAATGATGTAAGTGCAATACTGTAGTTTTGAATCAAATATAATTGCCTTAACATTTTAACATTTGCATAAGTTGATAAGACATGTCATGTTAGACAAAATGTTTTTTTTATTAGTGTTTTTTTTAAATATCAAAATCAAAGTGTATAAAAATATTTCTTGAGTCTTTTTGCTTTAATGAAAATTGGGGGTATAGGCCTAAAAATTATTGTGTATGTAATTTTCTTGATGAAAATTCAAGTAACTCTATATGTAATTTTCCATGCTTTCAGAGTCAAAGAGATCCTCGTCTCAATGAGATTCTCTTTCCTTTTTATAATACTGTACGGGTTAAGAATATCATCCGGTCATATGAAACTGATCAGGAATACTTGACTAAAGGTAAGGAAGAATGACAATTATTTTTTTCTTTTCATTATTATTTTTGAGAAGATAAACTGTACCCAAGAAACAATGAATTAGTGAAGAACCCTTTTGTATTTAATTGTCTGTTGCCTCTTTTTTCTTTTCTTTCCTTTTTCTTTTTCCTCTATAAAGAAAGCTTTTATGCGGTTGCATACCAGGTTGCATACTACTCTGCTTTCAATCGTGGCGTTGTAATGCCTTCAACAAATTCTAAAAGTAGCTAAACACCATTTGGGTCAAGTTTTAGTACAAGGGTGTATGAAATAAATGGCTATGGAGCGGGCACAGATCACTGATAGTAAATAGAATGATAGGAGATGAAAATGTTACAGGGTGTCAAATTGTAGTGGCTCTTGTCGTCAATTACAGCATTTTTCCTCAGAAGTGTTTTTCTCATGCTCCTCTGTTTTATATCTTGAAAATTGCACATCAGATTGGTTAAGTCTGGATGGCTTCTGTCGTTACCTAATGTCTGATGAGAATGCACCAGTGTTTTTGGATAGGCTGGACGACTACATGGACATGGATCAGCCCCTTGCTCACTACATTATCAACTCATCTCACAACACCTATCTCACCGGCAGGCAATTCGGAGGGCGTTCATCGGTGGAGATGTATCGTCAGGTGCTTCTTGCTGGTTGCAGGTCAGCGGATCTCTTCAATTTTCTTTGTGTGATTTTGTAAATTACTTATCAAACACATTTGCTAAGGATGATAATATGATTATTTTAATGATTGTTTTTGCAGAGGTGGAAGTTATATAAACCTGTCTTGCAAGTAGTTCCATGTAGCATCATTTTTTATATATTAAAAAGAAAAAAGGTTTGTAAGGATAATCCTGACGTTGTTATTCATATGATATAGTGTTGTGTCTCAATACATTAACACATTATATGTCATTAACAATTACACCAGGGATGAGGTTGGGGAATGGAGGTGACGTGAAATGGAACATAATTTTTTTTTGTCTTTGAGCTTTTCCCATTGAATATTTGAATGTTTCCTGCCTGTGAGTTTTGAGTGTCAGTGCTAAGATATGAATAATGTTTTTCAGATGTGTTGAGCTTGATTGCTGGGATGGCCGAAATGAAGACCAGGAACCAATCATAACCCACGGGAAGGCTATGTGCACTGATATTTTATTTAAAGATGTTATCCAGGCCATCAAAGAGACTGCATTTATCACTTCATGCTACCCTGTCATTTTGTCATTTGAAAATCATTGCAGGTGAGTGACACTATCGATACATGTGATCATTTGGTTCCGGGCAAACATGAATTTTTTGCGTTTTGGCAAAGTTGTGAAGTTTGAATGCAATGATATTATGTTGAATGGTTGATGTGTGTATTTATTGTTGTAGAAAACGACCTTGAAAACTTAGTATTCAGAGAATTGTCCCTTAGACATTAAATGTCTTTGTAACAAAACCATGTGAGTGAGAAGTCAGGATTTCCCATTCCAAGATGCAGCTCATTTTTTTTGGTCTGGAATTGAAAAAATTATAATTTAGAAAATATAATGAAATGCAAATACAACAATTTCAACTGGAGCCGTTTAGCTATAGTATGATTCAAGGATTCTTTTCAAGCTTTAAATCAGACAGATCTGTCATGATAGTTTTGACCTTAATGCAAATCTGTGACTCATTCATGATTATTATTTTTTTCATATACTGTCTTTACTTACAGTAAACTACAGCAATACAAGATGTCCAAATACTGTGAAGACATTTTGGGAGAATATCTGTTGAAGCGTCCATTAGAGGGACATCCGGTAAGTTACACATACTTTGGAAATCCTTTCATCCGGTAATGAGCCCATATATACAAACACCAAATATGATTATATTACTTTTTATATATAATGGAAAAAAAAGTTTGAAACCTATCACCCTGCAGCCTCTTGTACCCCTACCTATTATTAAGAAAATTATGGAATATACATATTGTTAAAAGGTTCAATCAAGTGGCTATTTTTCGGATCCACGAATCTTGACATGTGATTGATTCAGATAGAATGCAGCAATTATTTCTCTCATTTTTATGTTACTTTGTTTCTTCTCTCTAGTTGGAGCCAGGAGTGGCCCTACCTTCCCCTAACCAGCTCAAGTACAAGATTCTCATAAAGAATAAGAGGCTCAAGCCAGAGATGGAGAAAAGTATGTATACAAATTATTGAATCTGTGCAGTTGATGTCTGATTGATGTAAATCGTATGTTTTTGATTGAGTAATTAGATACTCTTAGACCACTTTTATTTATTATTGAGTTGTATTCCAAAGCTTTGCTTGGGTTGTAAATAACTTTCAAAAAGTTATCAAAATGAATGGCGTATTTGCTCTGGAGAGACAAACCCTACAGTAATCATTACCAAGTTTTATAAGGATTTGAGAAAGAAACCGTTTACAGACGTAAGGACTTCAATTGTAATGTTCTTCTTCTTCGTCTTCTTCTTCTTTGTGTAACGTCGTCTTTTTCCCTCAACTGAGGGGTTACGACAGTGTCCATTTCTTGATGGCCGCTCTCCACTCTCTTTTGTTCGATGGGTCAGCCACTCCAATGACTGCTGACGACTCGATGTCCTGCTTCACGTTGTCAATGTTATGCCTGTTAATGGTAGTGTTAATGGTATGAGGAATTTTGCTATGTGTTGACGATCAAGGAGGCAAACAAAAGGCTTAAAGTTTCTTCTTGACTTTAAATCTCTTCAACCCAGCAGCCTTGGTAGAAAAGTTATTTCTATCTTGTTCAATAACCTATAGTTACTTTCTGAGTCCGGTTTGTAGAAACGCAATTTGGGTTATGGTTTTGCGTGTGTGAATTGGAGGCTTAAAACCATTAAGACTAGTATGGTGTTTATGATGGTATCACCAAGTGTTGAGGCTGCCAGATTATAAGTCTAATAAGATCATGAGTTTGAATCCTAGCATTGCCAGGCCTGAGATTGAGCCCAAGGGAAATAGTCTTTGTACGCTTGACTGGGATGCATATGATAGTGCTAATAATCTGCATAGAAGTACTCTGTCAGGTTGTTAGTATGAAGGATGTTCATATGATGTACCCAAAAGGCAGCTCTGATGTGTGCTCTCAAATGGGTTTGACAATGACTTTGAGTGACATGGCCTGCTGGGGGACAAATCAGAGGCTACTGACTACAAATCCATCTGTATCTTTATCTTAATGTGTGTTTTAAAAGAAATGTGTTATCATTCAATTCATCATCAATGAAACATTCAAATTATTTACCATCTTTCCACACGTTTGCAGTGCAACTGGAATTGATGCAAAAGGGAATGATACAGATTGTCAACGAGGAAAATGAAGTTATTGATGATCCAAATGTTGCAACTTTGGATGGAGAGGATAGTGCTCTCAATGGTGAGTCATTACCTTTTTTTCTTCTTTTTTAAAATTGTCAGTTGTCAAATAGAAGTTATTTTGTTTTCTTTGATATGGGCACTACATGATTAGAGGTTTTTTTTTTCTTCATTTTGATCAAATTTGATTAATTTGACCATTAATTTTAGACCGATTTTGTTTGTATGTTTTGTAAAAAGAGATGAGAAATTTTATTTTTTTCAATACCCACATTTCTTTCTTATAAAATGTTTTGAATGTTGTGAACACAAGGCACTTTATGTGTTAATTAGTTATGATAATATATCATTAGATTAAAAATCTTTTAAATGTTGTGAACACAAGGGTATTTTTTGTGTGTTGATTATTCATGAATGTGTCTGTCTGGTCTTCCTTTACACTGTGCTCTTTGACTTTTTAGGTGTCAATTACGAAAACCAAGTTGAATGCTCCCACTTCTGTATATGTATGTGTGGTGCCGATGTAAAAACATTTGGAGCATGGTTATTATAAATACACAGCACCTGTCCCTGTCATAGTCGAGATATTCTGTGCCAATTATTTGAAAACAGGTATAATCTTCAATCCTAGTCATGCGGGTCAAGAATATATGATTCCTGCTTTCCCTGCCTCACGCCAATCATTTACACCAGCAGGTCCCGAAACATTAAGCCCTAACTCACTGCGATACAGTCACATCTGTGATTGCAGGTCCTGTAAGTTTGCATACAGGCGCTGTGTGTATGCGTAGCTGTTTTCTGACGTGTTATTTCTGTAAATTTCAGTCATATTTTTCATTAACAAACTCTTAAATAGTCTAGCAATATATTTATATCATTAAAGCATGTAACTATGCGCATTTATAATAATTACTTGTCTGAAAGGGTTTTCTGAAATTGGGAATGTCAACAACCATGCAATACTACATTGACAGTGTCATAAATGACCATCATTTGAGTCTTGTTATGAAGACTTTATTTTATACTATGTCATTTCTTTTGTATAAAAGATGTGAAAATACTAGAACAAATTGTTTTTGATTCCATCAAAAATACATGAAGGTTTTCCCTTTCAAACTATGTACTTGTGAGTCAATTAGCATCATGCTGAAAACTGCGTTATTAGTTGTACAGAAGGGGAACGTCTCTCTTCTATAGAAATAGCAATAGGAAATTATGTGTCTATTTCCCTTCACAACAAATATGGGGTTTCCAGCCTTAAAGTGACAGATCCTATTGTTCATCAATCGTTTAAAGACTCACCATCATAAAGCACAATATAATTTTTTCATAATTTAAAAAAAAATTTGGGTTAAAAAATAGTTGTGTAAATGACATAAGATTTGAACTAGTTCTGTACAGTGAGTTTCACTGGAATATAACTAATTAGTAGCTAAATTCTCTCAGGACCTCCAGTATGTGCTATGTGTGAATATGGATTTCTGAAACATGTCAGGCAGTCACATATAAATAGCGTTTGGTTATGGGAAGTGTTTATTGTTCTTGGCGTGCTGTCTCTCACCTCTACTTTAATGCATGCTTTATCAATTCCATTACCCTGCTGTCAAGTCTTCAATATGGTGGCCAGAGTTGTATAATGGGGCTTTGTGTCAGTCCTCATTGAATATGCTTTTCACCTTGAAGAAATGTGATGACATTTAAAAACAGAAAACCTGTTTGATTATTTTTCTTCTCACCCTCTTTCCGTTTAGAAAAAATAAAGTAAAGATAAAATAAGTAATCCTGAAAATCGATTGTGTCTTTTAATTGGATGCTCATCCTCCTTCAGTGAAATTTTGATACCATAAAACTATCACCCCTGACAAGGAAAAAAATTGAAGTGCAAAATGCTATACATTAAACATCTTGTGGACAATGCTGGAAGAGAGGCTTTTGGATCCTGATGTCTCTTCCATTTCAATGGCCATCAAATCCATGAACAAACAAATGTGACAACAAGAACTTAAAATGGGGACCCCACATCGGCAATATCACCAAGGCAAATCAAGTCCTGCCAAGTAGTCATTGAAACAAGGGGCGTACAAAATCCTGGTACATCGCATATGTTGTGAAGGATATTAACTGCGTCAAGAAAGTACAATTCCAAGCAGTACATTGAGGGTCCCACTGTTTTCACCACTCTTCCAATGTCGAGGGCATACTTGATGATCTCAGCTACACTACTCTTGCCTCAACAGATGCAGCACATGTCACACACGCACACACACACATACACACTAATATGCATCCTGTCTGCGAGTACATCATGTACACTGGAAAGCCTCTACCCCTGTACACTACTGGAGTGGACCAGCCTGTCTGTCACCAGTATCCGTGCCACCCCTTGATGACTTCAGACAAGGATGTCCTGCCTGGTATAGTCCACACAAAGCAGCAGGATTGTCAGTAGGATAGCGTTGGTTGCCTACATCGGAGAAGAAATGGATGGAAAAGGAAGTTCAATTGCTCTCCTCTTTAAGTTTGTGGGTTGTGATAGCTGTGCTCCACACAGTTGATTTGGAAATGCTATGAAATAATATTGATGATAAGATAATGAATGGCAAATAAATGCCAAATAATAACAGTTCAGTAATCTAGTGCTTAGAATGTGCTAGGCACAACAACATTGTGCCTTGTATTCCCATTTGAAGAATGAGGAATCAAGTCCTAAAGGAATATAGAAGATAACAGTAGACAGGGATTGGCAACTTTGAAGAGGGGAAAGGCCAATTTTGACATTATTGGTGGTATTTTACTTGAGAATGAATGCGATTTATCAGCTCAGCCATGCTTCAAACCTTTGTATGCTCAGAGTGAGGACTAACAATGGAAAGAGAAAAAAAAATCAACTGTGACAAATGGCATTTATTGCTGTTTGCATTTATCAATAGCTTGAGTTCAAATATAGATACTCTTTACTTTGTGATCATCATTTTTAAATCCATATCTCATTATTATACTACTACTACTGCTACCGCTACTGCCACTGCCACTACTACCACTACCACTACTACTACTGCTACTGCTACTGCTACTACTACCACTGCTACTACTACCACTACCACTACCACTACTACTACTACTACTACTACTACTACTACTACTACTTCTACTACTATTACTACTACTACTACTACTACTAAGTGACTCAACTTTGTGATTTGAATGGCCTCTATTTTTATTCTGTTACTAATGTTTATGTCCCACATACACAAGCCCCACACAGGCGGCCATCTGTTACCCCTTTACCTGTGATTGAAGTGTCTCTGACAATGTGTATTCCATGAAGGCGTCGGCCATTGACCTTCCACCTCTATTCGATGCCTTCGTTGCCATGCCATTGTGAGCTGCCCCAAGTTTTGTGTAACTGTCCTGTATTCCTCACCCTCTCATGCCTGTCTTCTCACTCCTCAGATGATGATGCAGATAGTGCCAGTAGTATTGAAAGCTCCCCACAAAATAAAGAAGCCACGCCCAACAAACCCTCTGGTACATGAAATAAATTCCTGTCCTTATCGTATCTTATTTTATAATACCTGCCCTATCTTATTTTATAATACCTACCCTGTCCTCTTACACCCTCCGACCTTTAGAGCAGCTGGCTCTGTACCAAACTTTATTGTTTTTATTTCAGTATCTTTTAAGTTTCACCCTAACGTTTTTTATTTAACACAATTTATGATTTGATCTTTTCATTTTGAAACCATTTGGATTTTGTTTTTACTCAAAGTCATGTTTTATTTTGTTCACAGTTTTGTTTGGAATGTGTTTACACTGCATTGATAATAGAAATATGATTCCTCTATATATATGTAAAGCCACAAATTGATTGAGATAGTCTCATACAGTTGGCAAGTACCAATCCCATAATCAGTTATCAACATTTAAAACCTTGCACTGCTTTGACTGTTTATTTTGATTAGGCCGTTAGAACATTGTCCTTAAAGGAATAGATGTAACTGTGTGATAAAAAAACAACCCAACAAACATGTAATTATTTTTTTATTTTTGTCTCCTTAATATCTCCACGCTACGGAAACCGGGATAAGCACTGGCTCTATGGGCCTCAAGGCTCTTAAAGAATTTACTTCTTCTTATTCTTAATATCTTTTAAAGTCTTTGATTTAAGTAGAATTGCAAAAGGCTTTGAATCATAGTTGGGAAATAGGAACTTTGTATCCATTAAGTATCAAATATAAAAACTTAAAAGTCTCTGTAATTATAAAATCAGCTTTTGGTATTGAACTTCTCGATAAAAAAGTTTTTGATGTAACATCCATGTTTTAGGACATGTTCTTAAAATGATTTCAGTCTTTTATTTTGTTTGTTTATGTTGCCATTCAATTGACATCTATTTGAAGTAAAGTCTAGAATTTATAGTTTGTTAACCAAAACATTATGTTAAAGTATCCTTTTTTTATTGTTACAGTATTTCCATATTTCTTTAAATCTTTACCATCAGATCATTTGGTTTAGTCACCTACTTTTACAAAGTCTTGTAGGAAATTTTTGAAATTCAGAATCAGACAGAGCAACATATAAACCATTAGAAAATAGAAGTCAATGAAGTGGAGATACTATGTCCAACGAACAAACATTTTTTTTTGTTCTTTCTTTCTTTTACATTTTTTGTTTTTGAGACCCAGGGTGTAAGGCATCATAATAAGTTTTGTTGAGTAACCTTAAGTAACCATTTCAAATTGAAATGAGTTTTTTATGCCACTGAAGCTTTTTTATGTGCCCGTAATGAAGGACAACTTTTGATTTCCTTTCTGTTTATATCTGTTGATATTTTTGCATGTTTAAACATTGAGTTTCACATAACACTCCTTTTACTAAGATTTTATTTCACCTTCAGTTCAGTTTCATTTAAGCATGTTGTCAACACCATTATTGTATTTTTGTTTTAGATCAATATTGTATTTTTTAAACTTTTTGTTTGCTTTTTCTATTTTTGTTGTTGAGTGTGAATAACAGCTGCAACTTTTCAATGGTTTGAAATTATTATTACTATTATTGATTTTTTTTTCTTCACATGTTTAACTTAAAGTGCTAATCATATTTTAAAGATATCTCTCATATCCACTACTCTTAGACCAGATGCTATGAAAATGATGATTAAGAAATTTTAAGATCGTCAAATACCTAGAAGATTTACAGCAGACAGCTACAAAGAGTCTAAGATTGGAAGCAACTCATCATGCCAATTTACACAACTGCCCAGCGCCCGCATTCACAGTCATATCGTTAACTGTTACAGACCTGCCAAGTCTCCCGACCCGATCGGGAAATTCCCTATCAGGCTGCCCTGTTCCCGGTCTCCAGATGACCGATAGATTTTCCCGATCTGAGATTCAACTTAATATTTACTTATTTAAGTCTAGTAGTAGTAGTAGTAGTAGTAATGA